>JACXGK010000890.1:66170-86093 GCA_016801125.1 Novumbra hubbsi
CAAACCGGTTCCACGGAGGGCCGTGTGTCTGCAGGTTTTAGTTTTTTCCTGTAAATTGGTTCCCAGTTCAGACCTAAACAACCAGGTGAGGGTAGACCTAACCAATTAGTGACCTAATTAATCAATCAAGTACAAGGTGACAGCGAAAACCTGCAGACACTCGGCCCTCCGTGGATCCGGTTTGACACCTGTGTTTTAGGGAGATTGAATCCTATTATCTTCTCTTCTACATCTTGAACATTCTACACCGCCTGATGCGTATAGCATGACTGCCCCCCTTTGGAGGTTTAAGGTATGACACTATTATAGAGCAAGGCCGGGTTGAGCGGTTCAACTATTTCCTGTCATCTAATTAGAGTCGCTCACAATATAGGTTACCTGGAATATGTTGTACTTGACATGACTGATTTCAATGCAGGTGTTCTCTGCTGCTGGCCGGTTTTGTAGTAGAGATTTAAATCTGTGTGCAATAATTACAGACAAGCGGGGGAAGACAGGAAGTCAATAAGTTGCCATTTCTTGACAAAGAAATTAAATCGTTATTTTTCTTTATACTCCACTGATTGATTCACTTGGCTTTCAGTGACTCACCTGACTGAAGCGGTAAACAACAGGACTTTATGTGCATAGAAGGGTTTTCCTTCGACCAGAAACGTCACGTCGGACATCTCCTTGTTGTTGAGGAAGTGAGGGTCTGAAAGATGTCAAGGAAAATGTCTGTATTTCTCCATGTTGCTGTAAAAAGCCTCTATAACTCTTTGTTAATATCGGACATACCGTGTAACATCTCACGTTATGTTTACATGCAACCAATACACTTTGAAGGCTAACAGATTAAGTAAATGACATTGCAGCTATTTACCAATATAATAATCAAATAATCTTCTCAAGTTTACGTATTAATTACCCCCCTCTAGAGATAAATCCCAAATTCTTTAATTTCTAAACAAATCTAACACTGCTGAAGTGTTTTCCCATTTGCCCTCTAGATGGTGCTAAAGGGTTTTCCAATGTCAATTAACTTAAATACAACCAGAATTGCCAACACGCCACATAGCAGAACATTCCTTTGCTTTTCAAGCTTTCGTTTTTAAGGTCACCATTTGATGATGATCAGCAATTATTCAAATTTACATAGGGCTATTACTCTGCTGACATTAAAGGAACTGCCAATAACTCCTTTTTGGCAGTTCATCAAACCGCACAGATCTTACGCTCAGGGAGTCACTAGCCATACAGATTTTCTTTTGTCAATTTCCCATATTCCACAAAGTTCTATCGGGCTCAACATCGCTCTCCATTTGTGAGAGAGCAGTGCACTTTGACAGACTCCCCAACAAACATTTTGAGAGATTCATGAACCTAGACCCATTCACCTTTCTCCCGCCAAAATTCCCCTGAATTCCATCCCATGTTACACGCGAAATGAACACAGGCCCCGGTGACCGCCGTCTCTCTGGAAATGCATGGAAGGGATACAATTACATTGAACAGGACCAGCACCTTCTTTCACTCACCCAGGCGTGAGGTCTGCTTCCTCTTGATCTCCGTGAGCTTCGGGATGGGGAAGGGACCATAACACTGGGTGAAGATCACAGACAGTTGCTGGCCGATCACTTCATTCTGCAGGCCAGAGACACAGGCAGAGGAAAGGACGTTGGAAACAGAGACAAATAATTACCAGCTGCTGAAAGAGATGTCTTATAGTCCATGTAGATAAATGCTGCCATTCATGGATCAACACAGTATCTGTAAAATCCCTTTGTGACATCTTCTGATGTAAAAATGGCTTTATTGATTGATACAATGATACACACTTAATTATTGTTTTGCTTGCAGACAGATTTGCCACTTTTCTGCCTCACAATCTCTTGCAGCACTTTGACAGTGTGGGTGGTATAAATACATAAATAGTTGGTAAAAGATGAGATGTAGTTAAAAAGTCTGATCTGTAGCACTTAATGGAAAGTTCAAGTTCCTAACAAAATGACTTTTTTAAAAATGTTTAACTTTACAAATGCAGAGTTGCACATTCAGTATTGTAAAGCAGACAAGATTGCGCTGAAGAGACAAATTAGGTTAAAAGAGGATGTAATTGTTTTTACTAAAATGTAAAGTTACTGAATACATCAGAGAATGTTAAGTAAATTAGTCAAGGAAAGATAGCATGAAGTAAATGTTTTACTCGTAATTAAACAGACCTGCATAAATAAAGCAGGAACTCAAACTAAAAAACAAGAAATATTAACAGAAACATGATGAAAGGAGTTGAAAGACCGAAGTTTTACCCGACCATGTGACTCACAGAAACAATTCAGAACCCACAGAATAAGTTGGGGAATATATAATACATCTGGTACATCATCCCACAGGAAGATGTCATTTAAACAATTTGGAACTAACAATGTTCTCTATATTTACCAAGTAAGTTGACTGAGAACACATTCTTATTTTAAGCAATGACCACGAGCTGCCTTGCTCAGAGACAGAACGGCCATTATTTCAGCTTTTCCGTTACTGCTGAAGCCAGACTACCTGCAAACGATTCTTATTTGACCATTGCTGGTTCCCTCGTGTTCCGTCCGGCATATTTGAATGAACACAGCCACGGTAATGTAGGGACATTTCAGACCTGATGGACAAAGACACAGAATCCCATTACCTTGCCGGCACGGAGGATCTGGAACATAAGAGGCAGGCCGTGGGTGACGAGCTCCTCTGTGTACTCATCCTCCTGGATACAGCTGAAGTCCTTCAGTAGGCCCTGGATGAGGGGCCGTCGGTGTTGAAGGAAACAGATGCGCAGAGACTCCAGCCAGGTGTGCAGAGTCCAGGGGACACCTGGGACGACCGAATGGAGTCAATAAATAACAGAAATAAAAATAAAAAAACTGCTAGCTAGTGCAGCAGTAAGAAAAACAATCCTCTCCAAAATGGCTGAAGCCCAATGTCCTCCTCGCACGAGGATGTCAGTGGATGAGGGCGATCGTGACGCTGTTGACTATGCGGTGTGGCGGTGAATGTGCAGGCATTTATGGCGTTACCTTTGGTGGTTTTGGACAGTATATGGAGTTTTCTAGAAATTCTGAGTGAAAGTCTACCATATGGTAACACACAAAGCGCTACCCATGCGCTAGCATTAGCGCCGCTATCTAGGGTGTACGTTTGCAATGGTCACAGATGTGAGGAGTAGTCGGTGAAAGATGACTTTGTGGATCCGGTTTGGCGCAAGCAGCATGAACATAGCTCCCGGCGGCAAGCGTCTACGGTGAGACATGTGTAAGCCAGACCTGGGTCAAACCAACACGTCCAATACTTTCGAATAGTTGAGGGTTTGCCTGGCAGGGTGGGCGGAGTTACCACTTTTAGGACAGTTCCATTTCTCCAGAGTGCCAAACCATGTTTCTGAAAGCATTTCAGCGCACTTGACCCAGGGCTGGGGTGCATGTTAACTCTGACCTAAGCTGCGGATGTCTATGGTGATGTCCACATGGCCGTGTTCAGCACTATGGTACATGGCCTCTCGCAGGGCCCTCAGTCGGGCCTTTCCTGTTCGGACGAGGGTCCCATCAGCTTGGGGGGGTCTTTTCTCCACAGGGCCCGTGCTCTCGGACAGGATTTCCTCCAGGGAAAGGACGTCTCCCTTTTCTTTCTCGGTTTGGGACAGAAGCTTCCGGAACACATTCCTAAACAGAGAGGTTTATTTTCAAGTCAGATTCAAATTCAACAGGACACCTAATCACCTACAGTAACAATAAGCTAAATTGTCTAGGAACCCCCGGCCCACTGAAGATCTTCATGCTTCACAGATTCAATGAGATTCAATCTTAATAGAACTGCCTTAGGGCCACTCCAGTGTGTTTGTTTATTTTCTAAGCCAAGGCTGCGTGACCAGACTGACCGGCACATTCCCCTCACAGCCGCTCCCTGCAGGACACCTCCTCCCCAGAGCTGGACCCCCACATACAATACAAACCTAGATACCTGGAGCGGGACTTTCAACATTTTACAAATGGAATCTGTTCGCATTTGGTTGCAACCCATACGGACGGGGTCAAGCAATGTAGTGTGCTAAAAAGAAGTCCAGAATAATTATCCCTGAACGTGAATCTTTTGCAGCGCTTAATACAGAAGACATTTTAATGCCATAGTAAACAGCATATACAAACAACTGACTGTGTAAGATTCGGTCTGCTTGTTGTAATTATGATTCACATGACTCAGACTGAGTCAGCAACATTTAGAGCACTAAACAACTGGCCTTGGTGTTCCGTTAGAGGGAGACATTAACATAGCCACCATCCAAGTAATGTCAAGAAAGACCTTTGTGCATCTACCGAAAAGTCCATCCTACACTGTCTTGTTCAAGTATATATGTATAACCGTAAACAAGTTCAATAACTGCTGATAAAATCGCAAAGTGTGTTCCAACCAAATACTGTAACAATATAATAGCAATGTTCCGCCAATTGTTATGTTTCTATATATTCCTTGCATGCTTTTGTTCTACACTGATGGGTGTGGAATCAGTCTAGCTTTGTATAAGTGGTCGGTGAGAAGAGCTGGTGCACTTCAGAACGTGACGAGTTGTTTTGTCCTTTCCGAAATGTGATCACTCAGAAACTAAATGAATGAGCTACACGTACTCACAGCTAGTTCGGCCACGGTAACCCGAGGGGGCATAGGATCAGCAATGACTCAGCTTACATCTGGATTTCCCGTATCGTAGTCTTAAGATCATGGTGGTCTCTTGAAGTTGGACAGGGTGCTGATTGTCTGCACC
Organism: Novumbra hubbsi; assembly: GCA_016801125.1. Lineage (NCBI taxonomy): Eukaryota > Metazoa > Chordata > Actinopteri > Esociformes > Umbridae > Novumbra > Novumbra hubbsi. Next base: position 70,954 of record JACXGK010000890.1, read on the forward strand.
TCTGCTGGTCATGCTAACATCCTGTTGCTAAAACCATCCCCCTCCCCTGCCAGGGTTGGTACCGCATACAGTGCTATTATTATATAGTGTTGTGCTTCTGTTAGTAGTATTGTACACACTAAAATGCGATGGCGGGGAGTTACTTGAAAATAACAGAACCTAGTGGGGAGCATTTCTCTAATCAATTAGTTGAACCAAGACGTGACATTTCCTGTCTAACGGGAATAATTGCTAAATGACTATATTCTCAAGCTATTGTAGTCCTCAGTAAACCAGACGCCTTCGAGCTGCTTCCTGATCACGTCCTGGAACAAGACATTAAATCTAGACGACCTCTACGATTTCGGCATCCTGCAGAAACCCGTCTGACAGATCAGGGACTCTCTCCAAGCGGTGGGCGTGGCTGTGTCATCCACCATCGTCCACAGAAGACCTCTCCAGCGAAACCTCCGAGAGGAATTGGTTGACATCAAGCACATCCTTTAAATGAGTCTGTTAGTTGTTTGTGAAATAGAGTCTATCCCCGGTATTAAGTCAATACCACAAAAGATGCGTGATCTCGAGGCATCTGTTCAAGGGGTAGCCAATCCTGCAAAGCATCCCCCAAACGCTGCAGTGTGCTCTTCACGTAATTGATTGTCTTAATATTGCCGCTTTGGCATCGGCATTCCACTCTACTCAATTCTCTGACAGATCTATGTGCTCTGAATGTTAATGGGCTTTCTCCTGCTCTGCTGAAGGGAATTATGGTGAAGCCGAATGACTAAGTGCCATTGAATGGACTTCTGAGCTTATGCTGAAGGAAAGAGAGACACCGTGGTGATGGCTTGTGAGAGGAGGCAGTGTAGGGATTTGATTATGTATTTTTGTACAGAGGTCAATTGATTTATATACAGCATTGCTGTTTTTTGTGAAATTATAAATGTACATAGGGCTTTTAGAATCTTTTTCAAGTGTGTGTATGTGTTTTTACGTACTTGTGGGTGTGTGTGTGTTACCTGTGTCCATGTGACGCTGCCAGGCTGAATGAGTTCATGTCTCCCAATGGGGCAGTCGAGATGCCGTTTCTGTACATGGTACCGATCATGGGATCAGCCCCTCTCTCCAACAACAGGCTGACCAGCTCAAAGTTCCCTGAGAGGAACAACACGCTAACGTCATAAACTCAACTTGACCAGTTTCTTACAAGCTTGACAAGGTGCTTTGACCGTAAACAACATTTGTTGAATTCAAAACTGGACAAAAGGATCCTGGTTTTTCAGTTGATACAGTTAAACACAATTGATACAGTTCCAACTATCGTCAATGTCAAGTATAAACATTGTTTTTGCGCAGGTCGATTCAGATCACCAGTCCCAACCCCAACATCGTCTTTGTCATTTTCAAGAAATGTAATGTTTCTCCAAACTTCTCAGTTCGATTGGAATTTTGTCATTCTACTTGTGTGGGCTCATCAAGACAAGATATTAAATAAGGCTAATGAAAACAACATTTTATTTGTAATTTTACATTACCTGTTGGATTCACAGTAGGGCTTGACCCATTTTTAGCTACCACAACAGAGACATTTAGTTTGGTTTTAAAGTGTAGCATAAATGGCTGAAATAAAGTACAGCAAGACATTACGGTGAAGTGGAATGAGTCATTAGCATCCGCTGAGGTACTGTCTACAATGAAAGACATATGACACAAAAACATTACAATCCTTCCGAAGAGTCTTCTGTAATGCAATATTATGTTCATACTCTTTCATTAGGCCATCCAAACTCCCTTCTTTGGATCTGTGGTCTCCATGAGCTTTGACCAACGGTAACCATGGCAACGCATGGCGTGGGCCTATTTCGTGAAGAGGTCTGGTGGTGCCAAAGGCTCGGTTTAAGAACCAACAGTGTGTGTGTGTTTTTTCCGAAGAAGGCGCAAATTAAAATAAGCAAGCGCGTTCCGGCAAGGGGCGTTCACACCTACAGTGTTGATCAAACACCTCGCGTCCGTCCATTCCTCCACGCAACACGCGCTCAACGGCCAGTTCCCCAGCTCGCCCGACAAAGTGGCCCGGTCGAGACAGTCGACATGGCATATTGGACATTTAACTCGGTACAGAAAAGGGACAGCGTTCAGAGAACGTGGCCGTGGCCGACGTCTCCCACCGCCTGTACAACCTGCAGCGGAGGCCAACTGCAGGGGTGTCTCAGTGTAGTTCTCCGCTCCGTCCAGCAGGGCCCCCTCCGCGCCGGCTCGGTTATCCAGGAGCAACTGCGAGAGGAAAGCGAAGAGGTAAGAGGGACGTGGGTCGCTCCGAAACGACCGTAGCCCTCCTGGGATAAAGCCCTCACGCTAATATTCACCACAGTTACCAGGGATTTTGGACGCGCTCCTATCGAGCACAACCACTACTCAGCGGACCTTTGTCCTCGTCAATAAGCCAGATTTTTGTTGGTGTCCTACAAACAAGGACAGCCAATCAGTTCCCGGATGCCCTCTGAATCACTCCTTGGCTGAGTGTGGGAGATAAATCATTAAGTAGATATTGAGGGGGAATATGTTTCACTGGCTTTCAGCCAGAAACCCCCAAACTATATAACACATCAAAACTGCAAAGGACATTGTTGAGAAGCTCTGCATTCTCTGGGGCTGTGTTCCAGTCTGGCAGAAAATGTTCCTCGACTAAAAAATGCTGTTAGGACCACTCTGGTTCTATTGTTCTCGATGTACACAGTAGTAAGCTTTCAACATTCACATGAGGGGTAAAGTGGGAGAAAACTTAGGACCCTGTAACCTCTGGTGATACGCCCATGCCACAGTTATACAGTAATGACACTTAATGGTCTGGGAAAATGTACAGGTACCCTAAGGGCCACAGGGGGAAAGTTCACACAGGTCAAAATCGTCACTACCTGCACAACAGGTACGTGTCCGTGTAACACGGCGAAAGTGAGTGGCGTCCCCTGGCGTGTTTCGGGATAAACTGAGGGGTGCTTGTTTACTGTGCTTGGCACCTGGGAAGTCATAGGTGAGGTTCAGTGGAGAGAGATATACATCCATTATAACATTTGCAGCGGAAGGGGGGGGAGAGTAAAGCAACATGAAGGGAAAGGGAACGTGTGAGCAGAAAGTGACCTGATGAGGGATGACCTCACGTTTCGCGGTGCTTCTGAGAAACTGGGGTAGCCCATCTCCTCACCCCACCCAGTGATTGGGTCTCATCGCCGGATAGACACTCCCATACTGGCGGTAGGACTCCTCCTACACATCTGTCTCGTTCAAAAACCTAACCGGTCAGCATGACCTTACTACGTTGCTCCCTATCTGGCTTCAGCTCTAAATGCTGTTCAATTTAGGACAGACTGAGAACGGGGGGGGGTTCCATTTAAGACAGACTGGGGGGGTGGATAATTGGAAATGAATACAAACAACATCAGACAGAGTAGTGGCTCATGATAAGCAATGTGATGAAGGCGCAGGGAATTTCACAAGCAGTTTGATCTGATTCTGATTTAGAATGTTCCGTAGTCGATTGACAAATCGAAAGTAGCTTTGAAATCCCACCACTGGTACAGAATACACACATTTTCGCATCAATAGACAAAACTGGAGATTTCAGTCATTTGGTAATATCTCCTGAAATTTTAAATGGATTTCTACATTAATTTTATCAGAATTAATTTAATCAAGTGTCATTCTGTCAGTTAGGTTTTAGTGGATAGATTCCCTGGTTCAAGATAAAAAATAAATAAAAAAGTCTGTAACTAGGTATTGTTGTATTGTATTTTTCTGCCACTAGTCAAACCATAAACAATTAACTACTAAACCATTATAGACATTTAAATAAATCACATTGTGTAAATGCATAAAGTAGGAAATCAATGACTCATCACTCATGGACAATTCATTTAAATGTTCAATAGTAAAACCCTCATATTAATCAATAATATTCACCAAGTTAATAAGTTGTATTAATGTTTCACAGCTTTGGAATTGACTCGAGAAATTAGCCCATGAGAAAAACATGTTAGAAAAAGACTGACATTAGTCACATATTGTACTATCAATTTGGTTGTGTGGCTGAAAAGGATTTCATTTAGCTTTTATGATTGTAATATTCTATAATGCCCAAGTGAAAATAAAAGTACACACATTATGATAATGAATACAAGTTGTGCACTATAAACAAGGCAATCCTAAATTTGTCCAGAGGTTAAATTTGTGACAAATCACATAAATTTAAGTCAGGTACACCAATCAAGTATTTAAAAACAGATAGGAATTGTTAAGAGGTGACAACTCAGGATGGATCAACCACACACTAGTACCTATAATAATCACTTAAAGGCCAGAGGGAAAATAGATCTATATGTAATTAATGTAAGTAATGTGTTAGGGACAAACATAAAACATCACTGTGAAACTGCTTCCATATTTTTAAGCCAGTGTCCTCATCATGTTATGAGTATGGCTGAAACCAGCAAAAACTTGGGAGATTAGAGTAAAAGAAATAGGATTTAGATAGGCACATGCTAGATCCTAGACGAAAACAGTTTTGACCTAAATCTATAAGTATATCGCAAGACTTAAAATAGTCTGTTCAGCTGTAGTTTCCAACACGTTGAGAGGGAACATTTTTGAAAGATTGACGGTGGTGAAAAAAATGGCACAGTTGACTTGCAAAATTCTTTTAGAGACTTAACTAAGACAGCTTATGTGTAATACCTGCCCAGGTGTAACATAATATTGAGGGAGAAATACTAGTGAGAATACTTTTTTAATCGAAGTATATTAGCGTTTTATTTTGTGGAGAAAGAGAAACGCTTGGGCAACATGCTACAAACGCCACGGACAGCCTGCCCAAAGCAAGGAGGATGCTGGGAGTGAAAGGGGAACGACAAACAATGTTAGGTTACAACACAACATACAACACGTTGCTGTAATTCTCTCCACACTACTCCCAATAATACACACACACACAGGATGAACAAGTATGGCCGACATTGGTTCCACAGAGGTCTTGGTACACTGACCTCGCTGTTAATGTCAGCCCCGGCATCCAGGAGCATCTGAACCATGGCCTCGTCTCCCCTCACGCAGGCATACATGAGCGGAGTCATCCCCTAGACGAGAGAGGAGTCACCGTTAGTCACATGCCCCGTTGACTCTGACGGTTTAGAGGGGGAGGCCTGGGACAGCAAAGACTTTTTTCAGAAATTACAGGTCTTCTGTGAATGACAGACGCTCTATCTTCACAAGGGCATACTGGAAACCCTAAGGTTCTAAATGACTAATACCGTAAGTAGTTGGACCCTTGGGGGTACTTGGCTTATCCACAGGGGTTATGTGATACGTGACACTACAGGCTTTCTAGAAAAATTATCATGAGGGGTACTTCAGGAGTGCTCAGAGCCGAGCAAAATTATGTTTGTGGCACAGTAACTGAAATGGTGTTTGACCAATATCACAATTATGTATAAGCCTTTTGATCATTCTCAGCCAGCAGGTATCTGGATAGAGCTAGTTTAGTTTAAACTTGCCTAATATATGATCACTCTGTGAGTTGTTTATAAAGTTGTGCCACATTTTTCAACCCTTTATAAAGCTTTACATGAGATCAGAACGCTTCGTAACTCTTACTGAACTCATCACTTCTTCCCTACAAACCAGTAAATCATCACAATTCTTAAATCCAAGATATCTACGAACCTTACAAATGACTAATTATGGATCATCCTACATATAGTTCCTTTATATTAATGTTAAGGTAGTGGAAATCAATTCTAGTTCTGAGATGCCAAACTTCTAGTCCCCTTATAGGTTATTCTGGGTGATGACCCCCAGAACACAGATTTGTCACACATTTCAAGGGTGTTCCGGGGGAAAGGAGTCGGATGGGACATACTTCTTTCAACTGAGATTCATTCGGTGCTTTTGACACCCAGTTGTCAAGACCATTCAGCGTCTGTCGGAGGGCATATGGAAGTTGAGGTGTCCATAACTGGGACAGATTCCTGTCATCCACGTACGTACAGTGATTGGCTGTATCCGAGAGGGCACTGTCAATCAGGGCTGGGAAGCCTATAGGCCCAAGTATGGTCCCTGGCGCCACTCCACAAGATGGGTATTCCCAGTCAGAATAAGTCCTATTATCAATGTGTGGCTGGATACTGTTAGAAAATAGACCCAAATCCCATTCCTATTTAATCCATCTCATTCTTACAGGAAATGGTTTTTAATCCATCTCATTCTTACAGGACATTTTTTTAATCCATCTCATTCTTACAGGAAATGGTTTTTAATCCATCTCATTCTTACAGGAAATGGTTTTTAATCCATCTCATTCTTACAATATTTTTTTTTTTAATCCATACCATTCTTACAGGAAATGGTTTTTAATCCATCTCATTCTTACAGGAAATGGTTTTTAATCCATCTCATTCTTACAGAAAATGGTTTTTAATCCATCTCATTATTACCGCAGCACACAATAAAAATACAATAAACCTCAATAGCGTGATGGAGTAATTTCAGTTGCTGATACATCCCGTATGCATTATAAAACACTGTTTGTACCTTACATCCTGTATGGATTTTATACCACTGTATGGACCTTACATCCTGTATGGAATATATACCACTGTATGGACCATTCATACCGTAAGGATTATATACCACTGTATAAACCATTTATACCGTATGGATTATATACCACTGGATGGACCATTCATACCGTAAGGATTATATACCACTGTATGAACCATTCATACCGTATGGATTATATACCACTGTATGGACCTTAGATCCCGTATGGATTACATACCACTGTATGAACCATTCATACCGTATGGATTATATACCACTGTATGGACCTTAGATCCCGTATGGATTACATACCACTGTATGGACCATTCATACCGTATGGATCATATACCACTGTATGGCAATCTATTTAGCATGAAGGCCACATCTAAATGAAGATTTTGAAATTAATTCAGATTTTTTGTTCTTTCAGGTTTGTTTTTGTCAAAATCAAATTACATGCTACGAAAGAGTAGGCATTAACAAATTGTAGCCCCATGATAATTTTTACATACTTTCTATTAAGGCTTGGTTGTTCAATACTGGCCTGGAGTGTTGTTTTTACACATACAAATGATTCACTTTGTTTTCACTGTGGGCTGGATTCTATCGGCTCACACATTCAATGACAACCCCAGAAGCCAATAACACAAAAGTATGGACTCTGAGCCCTTTCGAGGAGCTTGCATCTTCTTGATGACCAAGGCGCAATTCAGAAAACAACAATATTCCGTACTGAAACCCTTGGCTAATACAATACCTATTACACCCTGTATTAGCATTGCATATCATGTTATACAAGTGAAAATTATGAAGCTGTGCTGTACAGAACCTTTGTGTAAAAAAAATAAAAATAAAAATAAATACAATATATTCCTGTTTGTGCGAAATATTATTTGTCATATTCGGGAGGGATCACTCTAAACTACAGACCTCATTCTGTTCTATTCAGAGCGCTCTAACTCAGTGCCAGTCAGTGACAGGAGGGAATGAATAGCCTGCCAGTAAAGTTTGATACCATAAATTCCACATTAAATACACATTTCTGTTAGGCACATGAGGTGGAAGATGATTCGTACAAACAGAGGCTTAGTGAGTTCATACAGATTGAGGGCATGTTTTGTAAAGGGAATGCGAGGAGCCCATCTATGTTCTCCTGATGAAAACTCTGCTTGTCGACGGCTGTAAATAAGATTGCACACACGCCACTTCACGCAGCAATAGCCAATTTTCATCTACTTGGGCGGTCAGCATTAAATCCCAAATGACATAAACACTTGAATGCAAAAGTGCGGGTTGTGTCGACGAGACATTAGACTCTCCACTCACGTAACTGAGAGTGACACGTTGTGTTGAAGGCGTGTGCGCTAGGAGTGGGATACCATAGGACCACACGCAAAAACACCAACGACAGAACCCGATACACTCTGGGATATATATGAACTGACATCTAACATACAACCGTGGTGAAATCGGACCACTAACTCTAATAAAATATGTAACACAAACAACGCGCCGCCTCTGCTGCCTAGGCAACGGCAATAAACGTGTCTTATGGAACATTTTTGCAAGAATTATGCACTGCATGTTAACTCAGAAACAGTGCCTAGCGGATATGTATAAATCCCGGCAAAGTTGTCACGTTTTGATTACCGTGAAGTTTGTAATAAGGAAGTGACTGAATATTACTCAATGATATTCATATCAGCCAGACAGAATAAAGAGCTGTCCATTCTCCCTCAGTGAGTTGTGTGAGGGAAATTGCTATGGGGATGAACACCACTTTGAATCATCTTAAGTGTTATTGGCTGAGCTGGAGGAAAACAAGGATCAAACAATGCATTCACTCAATATTACTGACCTGGATGACATTCACGTGAAAAGACAGCATCTGCCCCCCAAAAATCCATTCCAAATAATCCATGTGGTTTTCAAGAAGGTTGTAAGACAACATGGCTAATTAAATGTTTGCAAAAATAAATGACTCCTGAATCCTGTGTATTCAGAAGAATAATTTATTTTGACCAGATCAAAGTAAAGACCTAAAACTAAGCTCACAAATAACATACACAAAAACCTTTCCAAACCTGGGTGATTTTGTTAAAGACAATGAACATACTGTCATCAATAAAATATGTTGCTCAGAAGCTGTTGATTCTTAACAGTCCAACTGTCCTTACGCTGGACATTAACTGAAGGATATAAAGATCTGAAATATATATATTTTTTTATCAGTATTAAAACATATTGCATTGTCTGTGCATTTCTGCTTGGAATTTGGCTGAACATCCCAGTGGCCAAATGGTATAAGGTTCTGGACTCGTAGTTCTGGACTCTGGCTGGTAGCATACCCAGAAACCACACAAACATCTGCCCGAAGTAGTCATGTACACACACGATTGAGTCCTTTACAACCAGCTGAGGTCTCAACTGATCAGTGACCTCATTCATCATTGAAGCAGGGGGGTAGAGGTCAACCTGCGGGAACTTGGCACTCAAACGGCTTTGACAAGCGGTTTATCAAATCAGTCAGGAATCAACATTCCGATGTCTCGTTGGAACTCTTCCTAACAGGCAAACTATTTCGAAAACTCTGTATTCCCTGTAAACTCTAATATATCAAAGGTGCGTGTGCTTACTGCAGAGGGCCACTGCTTCGTGTTAAATATTCATGTGCAATACCAACTGCCAGTATTTCCAAAGTCTCACAGGGCCTAAGATGAGGGTCTGTATGTAACACAACTATCCAGGTTGGGGGGGGGGGGGGGTCTAACTTCACCCCACTGGCAGAGGGTCGACGGCTGGGTGTTCTACCGTGGGCACATCCCACAGCCGGGCACATCTAATGGGTTGGGAGAGGTCAGGGTGTGTAAGTGGCTCACATGCTGAGCACGATGTGGGGTCCCTGTGCGTGTTATGGGGTCCCTGTGCGTGTTATGGGGTCCCTGTGCGTGTTATGGGGTCCCTGTGCGTGTTATGGGGTCTCGGTGCGTGTTATGGGGTCCCTGTGCGTGTTATGGGGTCCCTGTGCGTGTTATGGGGTCCCTGTGCGTGTTATGCGGCCCTGTGCGTGTTACGGGGTCCCTGTGCGTGTTATGGGGTCTCGGTGCTAGTGGTACGTCTCTGTGCTGTGTGATCTAGCGTCTCGTGCGTCGTCCTGGAGAAGGACCCTCGGCGTGGTATTGAGAAACAGACCAAACGTCAGCGACCCCCTGATCCCGATCTCTCAGCTGGCCTCGTTCAAGGCGTGACTGTAGGACATTCGCAGTGAATGAAGGTGTTTCGGTGCAAAACCCATGGTCTTGTAGATCGTTTCATCCCTCAGGGAACATGCGTTGTAGACCTAAATGCGTCTTTGTTCCCTATTTTAATTTGGTTTTTAAATATGCCTGTAAGTACAAACCAGACGGCCAGGGCGTCTAGTGAATGTAGGCGTGCATTTCTCAAACCTGTTCGCTCATGCTGTTTATCCCATCAGGCCCCAGGAGATTGACCGCCTGTTTGACAAGGTCTGTTCGTCCACAGTTAAGCATGCGGAAACCCAGGTCTTGCAGAAACTTAGCCTCCGTGGAAGCCGCGTCCAGCTTCCGGGTCACACAGAAACAATCATCTGCCCTGAGGGAGGGAGAATAGTGATGAAAGGATATATTTAGAAAGCAAGCCGGATGGATACTGAAGTACGCCGACATCAACACTATTCCAATACCACTCCTGTATGATCTGCCCCAAATTAGTATCGATTTTAAAGACTGTATACGATGATCAGCCACTTTTGAAAAAGTGAGCGATTGATTATGTAATAAATGCTTCAAACACAGAGCTATATTGTATGCTGGGCCACTAAAACACTAACGATTTTGTTTAACAATTACAATTTTTGCTCCAAAGGATATGGGTGATATTGGCTTCCATTGTTTTACTTCTTCTGCCCTTTGCAGTGAGATTTACACTGATTCTGTCTTAAAGGAGGACAGTGAACGCAATGGGAAGGATATTAGACAACTGCCCTGTTTCCAGACCCTTCTTCAATCCATACGACAGGTTTCAACAGAGTTGAATGTGGTTTGTTGTGAAATGTTTCATCACAAAGTTCAAGGTCCCCCACAATGTCGTAAGTCTGATGTACTTTACAGACTAATTTGATGATTCAGGTAATTTAAATTACCATAAAATACACCATAGAATAGATTGCTTTATGATCTTTATTTCTTACACTAGGAATCATGTCTAGGAATATGAAAGTGTTTATATCTCTTCAGCTGCCTTGACTATGCATGAGTGTGGGTGTACAGCAGTGACATTGACTGAGTGTGTGTCATGATTCTTTGCTTAGTAATGTGTTTGTGTGTGGGGGGGGTTATTATACACATTCAAAATGATCTACATTTGTACCAAAAAATCTAACAATACACAATTAAACATATTCCCTTACCTGAATGCAAATAAAACACTAGTAAAGTACCCATGAAACACGTTACATTTAACGGTCATTATTAGCAGCTTGACATGGTATTTTCTGTACCCCTGGGTGTTTCTTAATAACCGGGGGTGGACGGAGTGATATCTGCATTACTCTCCATCTCCGCGCGGTCATCCGTTCTTACTTTAACTGTCGGGGTTCACAGTCCACCCCTGGCAGTAGAAGCCGTGCCGCCTGTCTCACGTCGTCGCTGTCCACGGAGAAGCTCCGCCTGTGCTCAGTATGGGCCAGCGCCACCCGGATCCACTCCATCAGCGGGGGCAGTACGATGAAGGGCCTGCGAGGGGACAGCGCGTTAGTTCCCGCGAGGTAAATCTCCTACAGGCTCAATCCCCTTTGGCGCGCACAGTCGGCACAGCGGCCATAGTCAGAAACAGGACAGGAATGAGGTGCAGGAATCCATCAGGGACCGTATCTGTTTGTACCACGGTATAAGAGAGCAAACGGTGTATTTAGGACTGGTATATATTTTCCAAATACTCACCATGAAAGCTAAGCTCGTGTTCCCTACTGACTGCGTCACTAGTTGCAAAATGTTCCATATATTGAAGCACCGACTGTCCAACTCAGGTTGATTTTCTATCTACTGAGTTGAATACGTGTGTTGCTTGACTGGTGATTTGTGGCGTGGCACTCAAATAGTAGCCGTTTGTCAATTAGTGTTGCTTCATTACCTTACTTTGAAAACTCAATATTTTGTTGATCCTTTGTTTAAATCACTGCATTGCTGACTGGCAGTTTGCTTACACTGGTGCTGGAGTTGGTAGTTACATCAGACCTTATACCAGGGACAGTCTTAATACAGAAGGGGTTGTATGTGTCAAATGTTATGGCGCAAAACAGTTTTTCGAACATAGAATAATGTTTTGGGATTCATCCGACAACATTTTCTGTTACTTGCTTCATTAATGAGCTTCATTAACGCAAGCCTACCAGTGAATCAATATGCCTTTATGAGCTCACTTTGAGGCTCCAGAAGACTACATGCCTTAGCTTTTCATAGCCATTACGAGTACAGCTTTAAACACATTAACCATCCCTAGGCCAGAGTGTCATGCTCACTACCAGGGAGCGTACTCGGACACGTTGGATTTGCCAACCATCCTAACAGATCCACAGATGAAACTCCTTTCTGCCTTCACCCACTTGGTTAAATCGACCCAGCAAAGTGTCTCACAGCATATTGCCCTCCAAGCTCATCGCCAAGCTGAAGACCGTGAGACTGAACACCTCCTTCTGCAAATGGGTCCAGGACATTTAGACGAGCGGCCCATGAGCTGCAAAGCCTGGCAACGACACGGCCTCCACGCTGACCCTCCACCCCGGGGGCGGCACGCTTGGTCACCTCCTCTACTCGATGTTTACTCATGACTGTGTGGATGTGCACGACTCCGACGCCGTCATCGAGTTCGCTGACGACAACGGCGACAGGCACGATCATGACGATGACGAAAGCGCCTACAGGGAGGTCGGAGACTTGGCAGTGTGGCGCCGGAAAACATCGTCAGCAACAAACATTTGCTGATTGCCGACTACAGGAAGGCGAGGGACGAGCACACCCTCAACAGCTTTGACAGGGCAGAAGCGGAACGGCTCGAGAACATCAGCAAGAATTCCTATTACAACAACGTCTTTAGAAAACTTCCTCGTCTTATTAGTTAAGATGGGGCTTCTGACATCACACGCACAACTCCAACTCATCACGTGGTGATGTGCTTCTTCTACATCAGTTGTTGTTTCCCTCATTTAAGGCTGCTCAGATCAAACCTGGGAGTTTGTTGTTAAAATTGCCTCTGAAGATTAGCTTCCTCGGATGATTTCTTCTACTCTTTAGAGGTTTCGAAAACCTAGTTGGTTTGGCCTAGGTAAGGGGATTCCAAGATAAATGAAGTTGTTCACAGGCATAAAACAGCAGAGTTAATATTCCTTGAGGACAGCTGATATAGTTTGGCTTGTTCCTCTGTGGATACTTCATTAGCATTTCAAAACCAAGCTGACAGAAAATGCCAACTGTCTTTGTTCTAGACATTTTCAACCATGATTCTCTTTGAATCATGATAAATGCTGAGAAATGTGCTCTGTTAAGAAGTAGTCCCAAGTTGAAATACACTGATCCAAAAAATTTAAAGAACATTTAAGTCCCACATTGGATTTTGATTAAGAAAAAATATAAAAAATGAAAATCTGTCATTCTTTGCTGTACATTGTGTAATTTGTTGAGAATAAAATGACAATGTTCAATGGAAAACAAAATCATTAATGGATTGAGGGCTGGATTTAAACTCACACAAACAATCAAAAGTTCATCATGACAATGACAACTCATAATCTGATTTAGCGGTGTGCATCCCCCCCCAAATGTTCAAAAGTCAAGTAAATGTTTTTTTTCCAGGTTGGTATAGAAATGTCTTGAGCCGTTCATGCTGTTACTAGGGTTACTTTAGTAAAAATCTGCTAATGATTCTCCCGTTTGACACAGGCATATGGACAACATTCTCGAAAAAAAGGCTTTTAACCCTTTCTCGGTTTTACTTTCCTCTGAGAGACTAAACAATTTTCCTTTTCCATGTTAACAGATGGAGATTCCTTTTGAATGTCATAAGTCCACTCATTATGGACACTTCTGTATGCTGGAGATGATGACCCCCCATCATTTATTAAGTATTGTGGGTCATGTGTGTTCAAAAGGCAAAAATCATACCATGCTCAATGTTCTGCAGTTCTTGTTCTTTGCATATTTTTACAGTTAATCGAACAATGACAGGCTGCCTGTTGCCAGAACGTGAATGCCTGTAGGAGTAATACCTTGGGCAAAAGAATGTGTCCGGGATTTCTCCTTTTATTTTTTTATATAGAGTCTAATTTGAAATCCCTTCATACTCCAGGATGTCAATTTCTGTTTATTATTTATGGGTCTTTATGTTAAGTTAGTATGCATTATTTTTGCAAAGTAAAGTAATTATGATTAACCACAAAAACGTATGCACAGCAACATAACAAATCTCTATCCATCCTTTTTGTTTATCGCCCTCTTATCTCATGCGTCTTATATGTCTTTCTTCTTGCCTATCAGTGGTTAGCTCCAGCCTTTAAGCAGAATACTAAACAGAGCATCGGATCTGTAGGGAGCTGGAAGCCTGCTGAATCATCATGCTGTCCAGCGTTCACCCTTTCTCCAGGGTCTGTAAAAATACATGTTATCCCTACTTTGCTGAGGGAAGCCAAGACATCCGTCCATCCCAGGAAAGTCCCACTGGCTCCATCAATCTACCCAGCTGCCTGGGGGGGATATAAGGGTCGATCTACCCACATCAAGCTACATCTTACAGGCCTAACTCTGGGTTTGCAGAGTAACTTTGATGGATGGTGGGAGGGGTTTAACTAACCTTATTAAAGTATTTTTGGTCATGGCTATTCAATTACCTCTGCCCCCAGTAGGTTCATATTTTGTTATTCTTTTCTGAAAGCAGGTCTGCCCAATAAAAGTATTATTGGTCAGTGTATTGATGACTAAGGCGTGGATGTCTGTGTGACCCTCCAAAGATATGCCCTACCAGACCCTCACTGACCCACAGCCATACCAGTCAAGCTGGACGATGGTGCAGGCAGCATAGCGTTCACCACAGCGTCTCCAGACTCTTTCACATCTGTCACATGCTCAGTGGGAACCTGCTCTTATCTGCAAAGAGAACAAGCGCTAATGACCGCACCTGCCAGTTCTCTGACGAATGCCAGTGGAGCTGCACGGTGCTGCGCTGTGAGCACGGGTCCCACTAGAGGACGCCAAGCCCTCATGCCTCCCTCATGGAGTCGGTTTCTGACAGCTGGATGACGTTTATTTGACTTTCCTTAATTTCTTTCAGCAGCGTTTTCAGTATTTAATTTTGTTCTGGGCACATCTCAACCCAACTGTTTTTACATCTATTTGGCTGTAAACACTTACATCTTACATAACTACGTTGGGTTAGGGTACACCGTTAGGGTACACGGTTAGGGTACACGGTTAGGGTTAGGGTACATGGTTAGGGTTAGGGTACACGGTTAGGGTTAGGGTACATGTTAGGGTTAGGGTACATGGTTAGGGTACATGGTTAGG
>JACXGK010000891.1:0-17670 GCA_016801125.1 Novumbra hubbsi
GGTCATTGCTGGGGCCTATGCTCTTGGGGAAGTCTGGCCATGACATTGTCACTGGGTCATTGCTGGGACCTATGCTCTGAGGGATGTCTGGCCACAACATCATCATCCGGTCGTTGCTGGGAATAAAACAGACTTTTCGCAAATGTTTCCAAATCAGTTGCAAGAAATCCCTGGTCTGAAAGCACAGGGCTCCTGCCACTAAACCCTTCAAACTGTCTATAGGCCACTATAGACAGATTGTAGCCTATTGGAAATGAGACAAGCGTTTGCTGCAGGCGGATCAACTTTCACAGATGACTGTGCAACATTGGGTGTGTCCATGAAACAAAAAAGCTTTTGTACTGCTTAAATGTGCTCTTCATTCATCCTTGGGGTCAAGATAATATTGCTTTTAATTGATTAATGAATGCAATATGTAACACCATTTTTGTTCCTAAGTAGTAAGTGTTATTTCGTAATTGCTTATGCATAAAAATGTATTCCCCACAAACACAGTCTTGTGTTTTACTGTGTAAATTGCTTTCTTGGTCACAGTTCACATTAAAACAAAGATTTGATTGTTACTAATTGAAATGCCAGATTAGTTCAGTGGCATAGCAGGTAAGAACTTGATTTTTTTGAACAGATGTAATTCCTCGCTAACCAAGCCCTTAACAGAGTATCACCAAAGGCTTGTCTCAACACGTTCTGAGCTTCACACTGTTTGGTATCTCTTGGCTTTTGGATCCCTGCCTAGGTTTACCACTCCCTTCTTTCTCTGACAGAAATGGTCCTTCCAATGAAATAAAGCAACATTAAGTGGGTGTTAAACGTAAATATTCCAAGTACCACCAAATTCTTTGAGTAGATGAGTTTGTCAGGAATATCTAACTCTCCTGGACATCCCATGGCAACAACTCGTTTTAGTCACCAGCATTTTGATCCACTGCATATGGTGCCAATGTACTACTGCAGCCTGGATACAGCTTCCTTCTTATATATTCGCTTATATCGCTTTTCAATCCAATAAAGCATAAATTGCTGATAAAATACATCTTGAACAATTCTTATTATTAATAACATACAAAGATTAAGTGAAAAACAAGAACAAAAGGAAGTACTCTCCTTCCCAGCATCCTCCTCCTGTAAGGCGAGACCCCTATGATGGTTTCTTCCTTTCGTGAAACAGGAAATGCAACTCAGCGGAGCATGTCAACAGTTTAACCGCTAGAGACAAAAGGGGGCCAGTATCGAGAGCTACACTGCCTGTTGTTTTAGAGAGAAGCTTCTAGACCATCCCACTATCAAACAATCATTTAAGCTAATGAATATTTGCCTTTGAAATTTGTCAGCTTATTAGTTCCAATAGAGTGTTATAAAATGATTGATATTCCCGTAAAATTGCACCTTCGGTGAACTTCCTGGCTGCTGTTTGTACAGCACAGTAGCTGCAGCATGACTGCCAAGAATGCTAAACAGTTTTTTTCTGCTAAAAGAGGATAAGAGATCAAAATAGGAACTGCTCTTTGATTAACATGATTCATTTCTTAAGAGATACACTTTCAATTACTTATCCGATGTTCATCTCCTGCATTTTCTCTGCCCTCGTGTTTGTTTTCCTACCAAGGAAAAGGAAATAATTCCCTTTTAACCCCTTGTCCTCCATCACAACATGCTCTCCTCCTCCACATTTCATTCCCAATACAAGTTTAATTTCCCCCACATGCAACAAGATGTGTCTGGTCAACTCAGGCATGTCACAAGTCAGGACAAGAACAAGAAGATCTGCCAGGGGATCATTTGTTCTATGTGGGCTTGTAGGCCTCATCAAAAAAGCCTTACAACACACTTCAGAACAAAGTGTGTATGATGTAAACAGACGTGCATGAATCAGAATAAGCTTTATTACCAAGTAGGTTTACACATACAAGGAACTTGCTTTGGTGCTATGGTTGCAGAGGTGATTGAGGATCTAAATCTCCAATCACCTTATCTTCCGCTCAGCTAACAACAATAATGGTGGTAAAAATCTTTATCAGAATGATTGGGGATATTTCTATGAAAATATGACTAGGCTATGATAGGAACAACAAGGCTGAATTAAGCAGACACATTTCGGGCTTTGACATCAGTCATCTGGTGTTGTTTCTAATATATTTTGACCTTTTACAGTTGGGCAAAACAAAACAGAGGGTTAGGAAACTGCTATGAAAGAGCTGGCATATGGCTATGCCAGTCAGGAATTTAGCCATGTCTGGTAGACTTTGGGTAAACATTGGGTCCATGTCCCAAATGACATTGTATTTTGTTTCAGGTACGTAACTTTGATTAACAGCCTATTTTAAAGCTGTTAACTTTCTCAAGATTTGATTGTGGTAGGAAATTGGATTACTTGAATAAAATAAATGTAGCATGCAGAAAGATAATTTGTTCTTCTTGTTGGTTGGATGCAAATATTGATGATGCATCCTTAAAAGTGCTCCTAGCTGTTAGGAAACAAACATTTTCTGACAGTTATAAAAGCTAGCAGGATTTCCCCCATATCAACAAGCTATCCAACCATCAGTTTAGCAAGTTAACATCAGACCAACTAGGACATTTTTAGGGAAGTCTATACTAATAATAAACATAAAAAGTATCTGTAAAATATGAATGTGAATCACATTTTGAACATAGTTGATAGTCTTATCTACTTCAAAATAAGGTTTGTGTTTTGTGTATGCTTATATAATCTCAGTGTGTTGTGTAAATACCTGGGTAAATATTTATGGGACAAGGTGAGCTGTATCAATACAGCTCCTTAGCCAATATTTGACCAACAATTTGAGTAGTACCGATGCAAATATTTTGACAAACTTACAGACGACACCAGCTGAACTTTGCAGAAATATCAAAACACAGTGTCGGGGTCAGCCTGAACAAAACAGATTAGATTTGAATTAGATAGGAAATACTTCTACGAGTGAAATTAATGTTGTAAAATCATTAGGCTTGGGGATGGTAGTTGACTCTGGATTTAACCGATGAGCAAGTGGTTCTAAAAGATCAGGCTCACATTTAGCACAGATTTCCTCTCCCTTCCAGATCACTGCTGATAGCTTAGGGTCTACAGTACACAAATATCCCCACGCATTCCAAATCTCTGCTCCTCGGGGCCTCAGTCCTATTGATGCGTTCATTTCGTAGATGAAGAGGCACAGGAACACATCTGGGTTATAAGGGATAGATGCTGTTTATTAAGTTGGCAATTGCTTGAATTTGAAGAGGAGGTCCTTACCCTCAATGTGGTTTATATCAATTTAAAGAGATCAAGTAAACATAAAATGATTATTGTGTTGTTGATGTGTTCATTTATGATTAAATCACAGTGCATGGACATTGTCATAATCATTAAGACTCGTGAATGTATAAAGATTAAAATAAATGTCATTTAAAAAATATACTCAAAGGCCACGTATAAAAGCTTTTACAAGGGTGAGGTTTTCATTTCAAGTGATTTGAACTTGTAGACTACAGGTGGAATTAGTGCTTTTAGACATAAAAAGCTTGTCATGTGGACTATGAACGATGTGCACGATGAATTGTAAGGCAACGTAAAAACAAAACGGTCACGTGAATAATAGGACCGCAGTTTCATGCTTGAAAACACCACATTTCAAAATACCACTTTCAGTTCCATAATCGAGTTCACAAGCAAAGAGCAAAAAGAGGAAAAATATGCACATCACATAGAACAACTTAACAAAGTGTCAGCAACTGTGATCAGCTCCCATGGTCATTTATTCAGACAACATTTGGATCCCCACAGGTTCTGCTTCAGGTTATACATTGCCAAGAAACACATCTACTTGAATTAACTCAGGAGAGTTCATCCAGTTGAAGTTGAATGAGTTGTGTCAACTGGAGTTAAGTTTGGGGTCAAGATATTCACTGCCAGGATGGCTGTGTCCAGAATATACATAAGTGAGCAGCACGTTTGTTTTTTTTGCATTTCCCATTTGCAATACATTTAATACGTTATGATCTGAAAGGGCTCAAAATACACAGAAAACAATCAAAAACACAATTTATACATATTAAAACAACCATACAATGCCAAAACACACTGGTAGAGTTTAAACTACTATGTACTAGTTTTTCGTAATTCTTCCCAGCAGACTCTGGATAGAAGATGTCACTCACCGAAAGGAAAAAAAAAAAACGAAAGAGACCAGTGCATTTTAATTTATTTATTATAGTTAATCAAACATGCGTGTTCTTTCTTAGAAGGTTATCAGTGTTTACTCACAGCTCCAGCTGCTTTCTCAAAACGTGAGGCAATGTTTTTTAGTATTTAGTAGTTCATTACTAATAGTTCAAGTCCTGGCTTGTAAGAACCACTGTGTAAACAAAAATAAAAAAAGAACTACTTACTGATATGATGAATGCACAGAAATAGTACATTTACATATCACACATTTGGGGGGGGGGGCTTTGGTCTCGTTTTCTTCTGGCTACCGAAAAATTCGATTGACTGAATAAAAAAAAAAACACAAGAGTAAGAAACAAATAGCAAGAGACCGCATGTTATGCACGCCAACTGCATGTTATGCACGCCAACTGCATGTTATGCACGCCAACTGCATGTTATGCAACTTGGAAATAATACACTGTAGTCAAGTGAAGCCGTAGCATTCAGTGGCTTTTAGAAGTATTCAACCCATTTGGATTTTTTTATGATGTTACAACGTTAAATCAATCAAAATGGTTTTTTTCTACTGATCAATAGAAAAAAAAATGTCCGGTCAAAATAAAAAAGGAATTGATTACATTAGTATTCACCCCTTTAGTCAATATTTTGTAGAGGTACATTTGGCTGCAATTAACTTCATGAGTCTATTTGAGTCTCTACCAGCATTGCACACCGAGATCCAGCAATATTTGCCCATTCTTTGATGTGTTGGTCAACGATGGCAGTATTTTAGCCCAGGTTATCGTTGCCATGTGTAGAGTTTCTCCCAGCTTAGCTGTGGAAGACTGTTACTCTTTTAGCCCCTCCCCCATGTACTCAGTGTTTGAGGACAGCCTGCTCTAGACAGATTCACAGTTGTGCCATATTCAGTTTAAAAGGGGCAATATGTAAGATTTTTCTGTACTTTTAGCTTACAAATAAGCAAAACATCAGTATTCATCTGCAGATAATGTTTTAAGTTAATGTTTTAAAGAATATGTTGGTACAAAATTAACCAGAGTGACTGACATATTCCCCAGTTAAACTTTCTCGCCAGAAAATCTATTGGTTTGCAATTACTTACAATCTCCTTTTACTCATTTTAGACACTCATAGTACTATCCTTTACACCCTAAACTACCCTTGACTAGCTTGTACTAAACTCATATCCTACCCCTGGATGGAGAAGATACTTATTATGGATTTCCCTTGAATGTTCTTGTCTTCATGATGTCGTTTACGTTAAAACTAAATATGGTACTGTGCTGAAGGAATCAAATTGAAAGAAAACACTGGGGTACAGAAACAGTTGGGACAGAAGATTCAAGGGAGGATGCTATTGAGTTTAACGCCATTTACGTTCCCCTCTGTCTGAAGGAGAGCAATGCAGCAGTGTTATCGGTGAGCCAACATGATAGGAAGCCCCTGGGGGGGGAGGACCTCTTCCTCACATCCCACATTCCTTGTCCAATTACTTACTTGATAGTACGTCAGAAAAGTTTTTGCGTCCATGAATGGCACAAAACAGTAGTAACAGTTTTACAACTTGTTAGTGGCAGTTGAACCCCATTAATGTCAAAACGGGTCAATACTTCCCAGGAGGAGAGGTGTTTTTGTAGGGACAGGGTGAACTTCAGCAGGGCTGTATTGGCTCTTCGAGTTAAGGATGTGGTTAAGGTCGAAGGGCTTTCACATGGAAACTTGAGCTCCCGTTCTTCCACAATCCCTCATTATGACCCTTGGCCATGGATTCCCATCTGATCACAGATTTTAACCCACCGCAGCTCTAAAAGGCTTACTATTCTAAAGTGGTCAAAGGTTTTTCTCTGTCCTCTCCAGTTGTGTACTTACATAAGATGTGCGGTTTTTAAGGCACCTCAGTTTATGTTCAAGTCTTGACTATGCTGCTAGCTGATAGGCTGAGAATCCCCATCGACAATAGCAAATGGCCAGCATTTCCGCGTAAGGAGACTGGCACTGACAGCAGGAAGTTCCTGGATGCGTCGCGTCTTTTCCACTCAGGTGCCTGCAGAGTTAATGCTCATCAGGTGAGCGGGTTGGGGTCAATATTGAATTTAGAAAAAAAATCTCCAAACACAGTGCAAGGCCACCATGTTGAAGTCTAAAAGGAACGCATGTTCACTCTGGGATTTCACAAAATGAATTCCAGAAACTAAGCAATTAAGCAAAGGCATCTGCTGTTTTCGTATTTGTTTTGAGAACTCACTGATCCTTTGAAGATTTTGCCAAGTTAGCAATGGTCTTCATTCTGTTTTTCTGCGAGTGAAACATTCTGACTTGTACCGGAATGTTCTGCTTGGGCAAGCCTTTTGCTTAGACCACCCACAGCGAAAATGGCCA
Organism: Novumbra hubbsi; assembly: GCA_016801125.1. Classification (NCBI taxonomy): domain Eukaryota; kingdom Metazoa; phylum Chordata; class Actinopteri; order Esociformes; family Umbridae; genus Novumbra; species Novumbra hubbsi. The sequence goes on from JACXGK010000891.1 coordinate 6,551, forward strand.
GAGCGTTATAAACACAATGTAAAATTATATCTGATTCAGACCAGTTTTGTTGGGTCTCCTATATGTCTGGTCCGAATCTTTGGGGACATCATGTGTACGTAAACATGCCAGGCGTAAGTATGTTAGACTTGAGTACTAGTTTCCACCAAGTTCCACTCACTGAAGAGGCCTCACATCAATCCCCTGGGAATGTGACTTCTCCTTTTCTTGTTCCTCTGGCTTTTTTCCACTTGACTTTCTTTACGAATGCGGTTTCCGCTATCATGGCGGCCCAATTCAACAAGGTATAGGATTCAACCAGAAGAGAAAATGTTCTGGATATGACTGACGTGGTCAATTTGGTCATTACCTACTGCAAAATAAACCATTGATAGGTTGTCCATACATTTGCCTGCTTGTGGATCAAGACTTATTCTGGTGTATGTTGTGTGCCATCAGTCACCACTAAATTGTTTCCATTTGTACATCAGTCTACAATTCAGTAGGAAAGACAGCATGTTTGAGGCGGGGAAATGCATTATGTAAGCTAATTGGGAACACAAACATGCACAGTATCCAGGAAATTCAATGCTTTAGCCTAATTCCAACTTTATGCAACCCTGTAACCCTGCTTTCAGTGTTATTCGGGAGATACCAAAGCGAGGACCTAGTTTCAGGAAACTACTAAAACAATTATTAATAAATGCTGGTAAATTACAGGGGATTAAGAAAAGTATCCTTTAACTGCAGAGTTTTTGCTTTATTCAATTAACTAAACAACCACCCTCTCAGTTTTTGCTATTTCAGAGGCCCTCTAGGAATAGAGAAATGTGATAATAAAACTCCCACTGAAGCACTTTGACTCCAGTAAATTAGGGAAGAAAGCAAACATGTAACCGACGTGCTGCTGGATTGGCTATTGCTTTTGTCTTTAGCATAGTTCAGCCATTCTGAGTCTATCCTGGATGGTTATTCTCTCAGTGCCAAGAACAAATCCTACCCCCGAACCATTTGACCGGCAGCTAGGAACACAGCCAGGAGTAACAACACTGATCTTCTTCAAAAGAAAGCATGCATGCCTTTTCTTTTTTTTGTTTAGGGTATTTGGGAGCTACAGTATTCTCTCATTGAGGTTTTTTTTTTATTATTTTTGAAGGGTCACATGTTAATGAATCAGGTAATAAAGGTAAATCAGGTACTAGTCATAAAATATGACAAAGGTAAATCAAGATTATTGCAACAATGCTGTCACTGGTCAAGATGTCACTGGCTTTTGAACACTTATTAGCTAGCATATTAATCTGTGACCCTTCCAGAATAAATCTGTGACTCCTCATAACCTATTTTCAATAACAATATCCTGCCACATAAATGTGGTGCCATTTTGCCACAATAGGTTTGTTTGCTTCTAATGAGGCTGGAAAACCTGGGTTTGGGACAAATATGGGGAGAGGATAGACATTAAACACAACTGTCCATGTTACCACCAGGAAGTAATTACTACAAGTCACATTGAATTATCAAGACCAGTCACTGACCACTCTTTAGGGAATCTAAAGATATTTGAAGGCTCCAGACTGCCATTAATATCTCTTGACATAACATTTCCAGAAATTAAGGGAGGATAACAGCTGGAAAGCTCGGTTTTCCCAGGCTAAGTGAGGTCGAAACGATAACAGAACAATGCAACAGAAGACTCATCATATCTCTTCTCGGAAGTGACAGGAATTCTCCAGTTCAAGACGATCATGGCGGCGTGTGAGTCAACATGTCTAGGGAAAGATCACTGCTAAATCCCCAATAATCTCACATCATCCCCGAATGTGCGCTTGTTCACTTTCTCTTTATCGTTGCAAAGGAAAATAACTGGTATTTGGAAACACTATCGCCAGCCCAGTCCAACGGCAACTCCATGCTTTCCAATGTGTGGGAGGACGGCAGACGGGCCGGTGGTCTTAAGTCGCCGCCTCCCAGTTCCGCTGCATCATTGCGACCAGGTGTTTGAATACTGGCTGTTGTACATCGACAGTGGGTGAGGGTTCGCCCATCGACAGTGGGTGAGGGTTCGCCCATCGACAGTGGGTGAGGGTTCGCCCATCGACAGTGGGTGAGGGTTCGCCCATCGACAGTGGGTGAGGTTCTGCGAAGGACAGTGCAGAATTGTGGATTGGAAATGTAAACACTGAAAGTAATTGTATTCGAATACAACTAAAATCAATGTTAAATAAAAGTGAGGACTTTCCCAGCAACTCTTGGATAACATAAAGAGCCACGCACGGCTTTGCACTCCTTGGTACCTCACTCGTTAGTTCTGTGGCAACATTATTTTTCTATGGAAGCAACCATTTGAAGTAAGATCTTCAGACACCGCTCCCAAGCCTTATGACTAAGTCACGCTTACAGGAAGTGACATCCTATTTGTGACCAATTGTATCTCGTGATTCTGCAGAATAAAATGCTCTCTATTCCACAAGACAGCCATTGAGTCTCAATGCAAAGTTTCTCTCAAGGTAGCCACTTCTACATTCAGTGGTACCATTTCCCCTGTTCCTTCAATGGTAAACCATGCACTCAGACACAAGTTCATGCTCAACCCACATGCACACGCACACCGACACAGACACAGACAGGCACACGGACATGCACACACACACACACACGCACAAGTGCCAGAAATCTCCCAGGTGACAGAGAACAAAGAAACTGTGATTTTGAGGTCTGCCGCCTACCACATACTGTACATGGCCCTGTATGTTTCTCAAAATGTCCCTATCCACAAACGACAACAGGCAACAAAATGTCAATAAAGCTACTGAACTGTTTTTTTCGGGACGTCTGATAACCATCATAAGTCAAATTAGAAAATGATCTATATGGCTTATGAAGATATTTCACTACATTATTTCCCTTGTGATCCGTTCCAGAGACAGAAAATGCAATGATTAGTTTGAAGAGCTCATCACAGCAAATTCAAATCTGGCCAACATAGGAAGTGACCTTATAATAATGCGTTGAATAAATACAACATTAATAGACCTATTGTCCCACACTAATATTTTCCACAAGGGACATGGACCCCCATTTCACGACTAGGAAAAGTACTGATTTTCTGGTAAATGCACAGTTGCAGTTAAAATGCCCCATGCATGAAACCTTGATTAGTGAATCCCCTCCCCCAATGTCACCACCTCACTCTGGATCTAATATTCCCATATTTCCTGGTCCCTACAGTTTGCCATTGTTTGTCCACATGACGCACACCCATGTCAGAGTGGATGACAACGCCCTGTAAGTGCAGTGACGGCCTTCATTTGACTGATGAACGAATCCCAGAACAACAAATGGATTTCTCCCGGAGACACGACCACAAACTGTGCATTCTAAAGCACAGTCCAACCCTCCAAATGGGTCTCTTCTTTTTGGTAAGTGTGTTTTTTTTGCCAGCCTCAAATGTACATCTCTCTGGCGGAGCGCAAGTCTTTTCGAACAACAGTCTTTTTTATTTGTACGTGAGACCTCAAACTCCAATCCAACAGACATATCCGCATACCAAACAAGATATCCACACACAATGATTGTCAAACTGTTTGGGCCAAACACGGAAATATTACACATGTGTGTGTATGTGTCAATAGGAGTGGTATTTGGTACATATTCTCAGCACATGAGGCAGGGGGTAGGGTGTGTGTGTATGTGTGGATGGAACCATTAGAACGTGAACAGTATGTGGAAATGGGAGTCAGGTTTCTTTGCCTATGCGCAACACTTTTTGTGTGTGAATGTGTGTGAATTACACGTTCTAACCTTGATGGTTTCCTGAAATTCTGAGCAACACTGTTCGGGCTGTCATCTCTCCTCTCCGCTGACTGTCTGCAACACACAACCTTCCAGAAGGATTAGACAAAGGGCAGCATGAAGAAACACACACATGCAATCCTATTTCCCCATTAACCCTAGAAGGATATTACAATTGTGTTCATGGGAATTCTGCATTATGTTTTATTAAGTTCAAAGTTACATCCTTGACTCTGTCTGGCTTAGTCACTTTCATAAATCATACTAGCATAACCCCCCCCCAAAAAAAATAAAACAACTACGCAGCAGGGGATCTCAGAAAAGTCATGGGCCAGATCTTAGTCACAGATAAACTCTTGGTGTAATTGTCATTGGCTTACTTCAAAAAATCATCTCCAAACTTCAAAACCTTCCATCATGTGTCTGGTGCACCCAAGCAAGAATAGCTACATTGTACATTTTTTGTGGGGCAGCTAATCTGACCTGTCCAGGACCAGGCTGATACTGTTTAATGAAAACAATGTAATTAAGATTAGGTAAATAGCCTATTGAAGAAACACTGCATTTCTCATGTATGACTCTTTAAGGTCATTCCCATAGACGGACATGGTCCCTGCATGGTTTCTTGTGAAGTAATGGTTTCTAAAGTATATTACTATTGGTGCACACACACACTTTTTATATTTACAATTTAGTCATTTGGCAGACCCTGTTATACAGAGTGTCTTACAGTAAGTGCATTCCTCTTAAAGTGTCTTTGAAAACCAACATCTGACAATCATAATAAGTACACTTTCCTTTATCATAGCCATTAGTAGGTAAAATAAGTGGCAAATATGTTAAATTTAAGTGAATATTTATTTATCTATTTCCTCAGGTGATGGGGGTGTATTGTGCCATTCTCATTCTAGCTCCCTAAATGAGTGGTTTGAAACAACATGACACATCAGAATAAACCAAACATTGATTGACTTTTAAAAGAAGACTGAAAAAACAATTAGCTTTAGTATGTTCAATATAATGAACACAAATGAAGGTCCTTGATCTAAGAGTACAAGCCAATGAATTACATCTGCTATATCCACACTTTCTAAAGATGTATGCATTTATTGTTACAGTCAAAGCTGGAGAAGAATGCTAGTGGAAGCGTTGTATATCATTTGGAAGACAGTGGCAAAACATTTGGAAGACAGTGGTACATTTGGCTGGATGTAAAATGGGACCAGGACTACCTTCAAGACAAAATCTTAGGCTCCTAAGATCACACATTCTTTTGTGGGCTGTCTGCCTAAACTAAGCTCACTCTCAGACTAAAAAACATATCTCCACTGAATGTGTTTTTTAGATCACGTCCTGGAATCTGGCTTACAAATCAGGAAATGCCAATTTCTCAGACTACAGGAGAGAAATACCATCTCTACATGACAAGAAGAGCTGAACTGAATTGCCTGTTTACCCATTTTTAACCAATAAGGTGAACGCTGTTTCCTATATAAGTTCTGGGGAACCAAAGATTTGTATCAAATTAGCCGTTATTAGTCAAAAACATAAAGACCAATGGGTTTTCAGAACCAGAACTAAGGACTGGTCTGATGAAATTCATGGCGACAAATAGGCTAGTGGTGAGATCTTTGGGCAAGTAACCAAAAAGTAGTTGGGTCTAGTCCTCTGATAGCTGATATATACCTCAATATATCATGCAAGTCACTCTGGATGAGTCTGCTACATTACTGAAATTCCAACAAATGCGTTCAAGCTCGATTATGTTCAGAATTGCAATTGTTAAGAATTACTTTAAAAAAATGTGAGCACCAATAGGCCAAACACACCCATATGCATTAGATAGCAGATAGGTCTTAATGGGTCTTTTCTGTAAATGGGAATCCAGCAGTATTATCAGTAAGCCATATTACAGATAATATAGATTGTATTGTGGGAAGACCAAACCACTAGGAAATAACATATTCTCACCAGATTCTCCTAGCATGTCATTAAACGGCAAATAGTGTGTACTGCATCTCTGCGTTTCTGCATGAACACTCAACACTGACCACATGGCACTTAAACTTCATCACACCTGCCAAAGCTCAGAATTAAAACTGTCACAGATAGAGGTCATATGATGTTAATTGGGTTCTCATGTGGAATTACCACTATTACATTAAAACTTTGTGGTTTTGAAACCATATCCGACACTGGCTGAGTACACAGAAACACCAGTCTAGTGGATTAGGCTATGATGTCTCAAAAGCCACAGTCTGGACATTCTGTGTTTTTGTTAATCATGTGACAGTAATTAACTTTAACATAGTAATCGAAACCAAACCATCATGTAAGTGCATGAATTGTGAATTGGAAAGATAGCCAGGATCCAGAGAGACTGCATACACTGATGCAAAGGAGATGCCAGAAGGGATTGAGACTTAATATTAAAATAGAATAAGTGATATTCACACATTCTACCCACTGAGTATCTTAAAGGTCATACTTACAAGACGAGGCACAACGTTTCTTGAAGACACAAGAAACAATTCTGAATTGGAAAGATGTTTTTTTAAATGACAAAAAAGCCAACAAACTTCTTCAACTGCATTCTAAACAACGACACACAGGCCTTCCCTAAAAACGATGTGGCCTGGATGGCAGCATATGTTGCTCCAAAACCTATATATATTGTTCAGAATTAATGGTGGCATCACAGATGTGCAAGTCACCCATACCATGTGCACTAATGCACCCCCATACCATCACAGATGTGCAAGTCACCCATACCATGTGCAACTAATGCACCCCCATACCATCACAGATGTGCAAGTCACCCATTCCATGTGCAACTAATGCACCCCCATACTATCACAGATGTGCAAGTCACCCATACCATGTGCAACTAATGCACCCCCATACTATCCCAGATGTGCAAGTCACCCATACCATGTGCACTGATGCACCCCCATACTATCACGGAGTCTGAAGCTGGAGTCTGGGTGTCCCTTTCCTTTTAGCCTGGAACACGCAGCATCCATGATTTCCAAAAATAATTTCCATATTTGATTTGTCAGACAACAGGACAGTTTTCCACTTGCCTCAGTCCATCTGAAATGAGCTTGTTGTATATGTTATTTTCTTTGCATGATAGAGTTTTTACTTGCATTTGTAGCGATGTACTGTGTTTACACATTGGTTTTTGGAAGTGTGTCTAAGCGATTGTCCAGTCGCGATTTACACTACAGAATCGTGCCTGTTTTTAATGTCGTGCTGCTTTTAGATCCGAAGATCACAGCCATCTAATATTGGTTTCCTGCCCTTTTTTACTAGAAAACATTCCCAGTCTTTGGGTGCACCCCAGACTCAGATTTTTTTTAAATGTGTTGATGGCAACAAATTGAAAGTGGGCATATACTTTTCAAGGAACAATCATTTGTCCGTTTCCACATTTGATGTTGTCTTTGTACTATTTTCTATTGAATACAGGCTTCGAGTCATTTGCACATCTTTGCATTCTGCTTACACAGCATCGCAATGTTTCTGGAAACAGGGTTGCATTTGTGGCAACCTTCCTGATTAAAAATGTGTCAACGTTAATATGATTCACAATTTGTTAATATTAGGTGGCTTATTTAGTGTAGTAGTTCAGAGATTCTACGTGCACCAACTTAACAGTTTGGTGTAAGCTATGCAGGTAGATGGAACATGGAAGAAACATAAATACGTGATTTTGCCAGGGGAACATCATAGTTTTACTATTCAAGGTTGTTTAAATTAAACATTGCATAATATTTGCAGGTTTGAAACCAAAAAAAACAGAGCTATATTGACACAACCGCACATTTTATTATGTTTTATTAGACTAAGCCACAAATGGCAGGATACCCTGACTTACGGAGAACAAAAAAGCTATCAAATTATAGCAAAGGCCAATAAAAACATTTTGCACTATTATTACCATGTCGTATTGTTTAAAACATTCCAGTGACACTGACCCATTCCAAACAGTTTTTCCCGCAATTGTATTTTGAAACATTGCTGCCGACTGCTATTCATTACCAAACAGCTGCAATAGCAAACAATCTGTTTGATGTTGATTGCACTTTTTTTTTTATCCAGGCTGAATCTCAAATCGCTTCCTTGCATACTGTACATCATGCCGGATTAGTATGCAATTAGATTAGTACATCTCAAACCATAGTCAACCCATCTGAAGGACCAGCATCTGCTCCTTTGTGCAAGGAGGAACAGGAGGAGCACTGCCAGAGCCCAGTGTGCATGTTTCTGACCAAAGTGTCGAGAACAGATTCCATGAAGACGGCATGAGGGCCCAAGGTCCTCCAGTAGGACCTGTGCTCACAGCCCAGCGCCGTGCAGTTCCATAGGCATTGGCCAGAGACCACCAGCATTGGCAGGTCCACCATTGGCGCCCAGTTCTCTTCACAGACGAGAGCAGGTTCCCACTGAGCACCTGTGACAGACGTGAAAGAGTCTGGAGATGCCATGGTGAACGTTTTGCTGCCTGCAACATCATCTAGCACGACCAGTTTGGCAGTGGGTCAGTGGCAAATTACACAATGTACAGTAAGGACTTTGATATTTATTAGATTTTGTTCAACAAGACGATGTGATTTAATAAGTGTTTTTTGGAGCTGTGTATATACTAACCAGTGTCATCTGCAAACTACGTACTTGTAGCACGCAATTTGATATTCAGCCCCAGATTTTATCAGGTAAATTGACTGACACATTCCCCTTTCAGCAATGACCCGAGAGCAAATAACCGTTAACAGGGAGAAAAAACAGGTTTTTAGGAGATTAAATCTAGCAACCTTTCCGATACAAGTCACCGGCTCTAACAGATGTCTACATTTTGATGAAAAAGCCAGTCCAGAGCAGAATGATAATCTAGGCCAGGAAAACTCTTACCCTGAGGTGCAGAGACTGCCAGTTCTCTGTTCTACCTCATCATTAAATCCCACCCACCTGCGATCTCAGGTCCAAATGGATTAGAGGGTTGCAACGAGGTAGAGCAGAACTGTCTTGCCGCTCCAGAGTAGAGCATGAGGACACTAAGCTATTCCGGAAAACGTTTTGTGCAACCGATTTGTGGACATTACCTGTCAATTTCCTACTCCTTGCATATTCTTTCCTGACCTCTATCTCCATTGTTAGAGAGGCTTGGGGGTAGGGTACTTTGGCTCATTTTTATCAACATGGCTTTGGAAGAGGAAATGGGAGAGGATATGATCAGTAATGCTGCCTCAGCATGAAAGCAAATTTTGTACTAAACACAAGGTAGAACTTTAACAAAACCATCCCTTTCCTTATTAGGTTGGACAAAATTTGAGTTTTCCTACGATATGCCTTTTGCCCTCCATTCAGATAATAATGTCCACAACGCATTAATGGACAAACAGTCAGGTATTAGGTTTAATGGCCAATCAGTCAAAATATCAGTATTTACATATTTCATTGTGATGGCAGGTGGGTATAAAACAACTTGGCAGCTCAAGATCAATCAAACCCCATAGAGGACGCTTTGTTAACAGCTCCAGTGGGTTTCTGTCAGAGGCCATCTTAGCCGTCCCAGATGCCACCCTTCAGGAGCCAGGTCTCCCGGACTCCTCACAGCTCAGTGTGACGGTGAGGTGCCGGGGGCTTGGTCGTGGAGGACTCTTGGGGTTTGTGTGAGCCGGCTCGGACCCGTCTGTCAGCGCTACCACGACCTCCTCTTCTGTTCTTCTCTGCGTCCTCCTCGTCCACTCCCTCCATTGGTCCGGGTTTAGTCTTTGGGCTCCTCTGGGAAGCATATCCAGGCACCTCCTGGTCCATGACAGCCAGGAAGTCATAGAAGGGCACAGGAGGCTCCCATTTACCCTTTCCGATCACACCTGCAAGAGAGCGAGGCCGGGAGGAGATGAGTGGAGGGTCAGACGTTTTGGGAGGAGAAGGTCACGGGGGGAGCGTGTAATCTGACAGGTCCATTAATCAATATCCAATGCTTTTGCATGGCTATTAAAATAACTCCTACACATCGAGACCTGTTTCTAAAGCACCATACCAAACAGTAAAATAACAGTACAGGTACACAATCAGTAAACTAATCCATCATGAATGATGGAATGCTCTGATAGTGTGAAGACAATCCAAAGAAATGTAGCAGCCGCAGTGTTATTGCAGATGAACAGTGACCCGTGAACATGTCAAACCCAAACTGAAAAGGTTAAACATTGAAGAGTTTATTTTCCATTTATTTTATTTGACCTTTATTTAGCCCCATTAAGACAAACAAAAAATGAATTCAAACAGTGAATGAGATCAGGAGTGAGTAGGGTCATTTGAGCTACCCCTTGTTCTAGGAAACCAGACAAGAAATCCTGAAAAGGCCGTAATTCCATGAAATGAAAGATGAAACCACAAGTTACTTTCCTGTATCGTGTTATAGGGTTAATGGCCATTGTATTAAAACCAACCATTTGAATACTAGTTAGTTCAAAGATCCCTTTCCGGCTTCGAAATGCATTGGAGTGGCCAAATAGTTAAACTGTTTGTCTTTTTGTAAGAGGAAACATGATTTGAACTACAAGAAAGAACACTCCACCAGTAGGTATGCTTAACGTAAAATAATAGCTGAACATACACACACACACACAAACACACACACACACTCTCTCTCATTTAACTATTATCATCATCAATGTTGATCTGTAGAAACAAAATAGTTCCTGTGAAAATAAGGTGTTCTTATTGTTACCTGGAAATAAAAGTGGTAAGGCTCCCCTCAGGCCATGCATGCTGGGACAAGAAGCGGCAGCCATTAGGGGATGAAACCTATACAGTTACTTCACCCCCAGGTGTCTCTATACAGAGGTGTTTGGGGCATGGAAAATGTGCTAGAGCTTTATTTGTGTTTTTTTACCAACTCAACTACATTAACCCTATAAACATCCTTCTGCATTTTACATTTCACTAATTCAGCTTCAGTCATATTCAGAGGCAAAGAGAGCTAGAACAACCCCACAACTGATTTTTGCATTCTCAGTGAATGCTGCACCATGCTCTACCAACCGCTCTACCAACCGCTCTACCAACCGCTCTACCAACCGCTCTACTGCTTGGTCGGGCAGGAGTGAAGAATGTGTGTGGATCACTGATAAATGTGTTTTGTCTCTGAGGGAACAGTTTTGGTTTGGTGAGGAGGATAATTGGTGCCAAATGTCAGTACAGAAACGTGTTGTGTAGAGGAGATTGGTTTACAGTTGGTGGGATTGGGAGCCATGTCAGCTCTAGAAAGTACAGCTCTATCTGCAACAATACAGACAAAGGTCTGAATTTCGCCTTACCGATTAAATGGGTCA
>JACXGK010000891.1:17770-51566 GCA_016801125.1 Novumbra hubbsi
GTGGCTAGGAAAAACTCCCTACGGGGCCGGAGTGTAGGAAGAAACCTAGAGAGGCACCAGGCTCAAAGGGGTGGCCATACCTCTTGTGGCTGTGCAGGGTGATGTTTAAGAATACTGCTAATAATTAATAAGTTCACATGAGCTATGTCCAGAGTCCAAAATGCCTGATCTAGGTTGATAGGCATGATCAGATTGGCAGGACAGGAACAGTCCAGGGTAGGTTGATTAGGGGTTCAGCCTGGTGGCAGCCGGAATCGTCAGGATCATCTAGGTTGGGAGGGGGGGTCAGCAGAGTAGCAGCTGGAATAGTCAGGTATCTGCTTGTGCTGCAGCAAAACCAGGAGGGCTCAGGACAAGGTCTTCTGGGCCTGTTTCTCCACAGGTGTAGGCCGAGACCTCACGTCCTTCTAATTGAACCGCAACAGGACACAAGGAGTGTTGTTAAAGGGTGCATTTTTTAGAGTTATGGAGGAGAGCATAGAGTTATGGAGGAGAACTAGCCCTGCTCCCCCGGCACAATAATATAGAAATATAGGTCAATTCAAGCTCTTCCAAGTCCCAGCATCACATTCTCTGAATACTTCAACATTTCTTAACTCAATTCCTGTTCAATCAGATCTAAATCCATTTGAAAAGTGATAGTATTACAAGATGCAAGCCGTCAGCTGACCATCCAAAAAAAAATAAAAAAACAAAACACTTCTACTGAAGCACTGACATTGATGTCAAGGAGTTTTGGAATTGTATATAAGCATTAGATTTGGAATTCTAGATTTATAGAAATATCTGACCACTAAATGACAACGCTTTATGCAGTATGTACATCATTACCCAAGGCCGACGAATGACGCGCTTCTCTCAGACAAAAAAGACAACAGAGCAAGTCTCATTAGGCAACTGCAGGGAGGCCACTCCCTGTTACAACCTTTTTTCGGTCGGTGCCCTGATGAACACTGCCCAGCGAAAGCATGCATTAGTCTGAGGCAAAACCTCATGATCCTAAACCTATGGGGAGTGCGGTATGATGATGATGATGATGATGATGATTCAGAAATATAACTGGCAACCATCAGACACAATTAAGGGATATGGTTCCCCCCCAGAGACGGGGAAGTGGACAGGAAGCTGTGATGGCTGAGGAGAGTGGAGAGAATTACCCAGACTTCTAAAACCCTTTTCATCTGCCGCATTCACACCAGCCCCCCCCCCCCCGTGCTCAGAAAACACACAGACTGAATGTCAGCAGCACTGAACAAACTCCTGGCACTCTCAATGAGGAAATGGTAACAAGGAACCAAATATGTACAGTGTTCATTTTCCCAGCTATTTTTTGTCAGAAATAGGAGATTTAAAATTACATGATTTATAAGATCTTGACAACGACATGTCGTCTGATGCAGCTATTTGAATTGGACGTCAGACAGAGCCTAATTATTATTATTCAACAGAAAAATAAATCATTCGCGTTAAAAAAGCTGCCAGAATGAACATAAATAAAATGACAAAATCAGACAAAAAGGCAGCATTTAAAATTTCTGTCATTGATGCTGACGCTCCTATCTAGAGTGACTAACATTAGTGAGTGCATTTATTATGGTCCTGGACCCCTGTGGGAATCCAACACCACAAGTGCCACGACGTCCACAGGACTCAGGGATTCAGCGTGTTTGTTAGGGGAGGGTTGTAGCTGAAGCACCACATTTGTTGTTGACCCTAATACCCTAACCTAAACACACAGGAGTAATAATACATAAGGTGATTTACTGGCAAAACTCTGTGCACATATGCATCTTCCATGAGTACACCAGATTAAATTCCCGTCTTCGCCTTTCACCTCGGTGCCTCAAAGTAGGAATGATCATGCCACACAAAGCGCTACACACGGATGGGCTGAACCTGCAAGTGAACTGACGTGGGTTGAATCATTCCGGCAGTTGTAGCCAGAAATCCCAACCTGTAGCTGTCAGAAGGGCTGCGTGCCCCTTACAGGCCACAAACCGCAAGTGCAAGACCGTCTCAAATGCAGCACTCAGTGTCAGTGTCAGGTTACAATACGAGCTGAAAATTATTTTTCTTATTCATTTAACCATTAGTACTTCTCCTGACTAACTTATTTTGTACAATTGGAGCTCAATGTTTACTGCCAGTGTCGAGTGTGTGAATCAAGATGTTATTGTGGACTAACTAAAGAAAGGTATACCCCCCCCATCCTCCCGAATACCTGCAGGTAGTTTATCCCCATCCTCCACCTTCTGCAGCCACTGCAGAATGGGCTGTTCCATTAGCGGACGGCCAGCGGGGTAGTGGAATATCTCTCCCCCGGCGGACAGCTGTGAGAGCACCAACGCAGGCAGCAGGGGCACGGAACCCAGGTAGGCCTCCAGGACGGCCTTCCCTGCCGGGGTACGACCCCTGGAACACACAACACACGCAACTCAACACCAAAATACAACACCTAGCATTCACCCTTCCAACCATACACAGATTTAAGTTGAAATCCATTCAACTCCGTTCGCGAGAAGAAATTAAATTCCAGAAGCTTCATCATATCTTTTTTTTTTATTTTTTATGGACACATTTTGAAAATATGTGGTCCTGGACAGGTCATGAAGATAACAGAACTGAAGTGACAAGTAGATAAAAAAACATGTTATGGCCAAGCAAAGTGAAGGAAACATACGATGGCTTAGGTTTATCCGTTGCTACATAGTGTAGTTATTGTAGCTAGGCCCTGCACTTTGTGCCCCAGACCCAAACCAAGTACGTACAGATGGATCCAGCAGGGCAGGTACGGGGTCAGTCGTCCAGAGTTCAGCAGGCTCCTCATCTCCAGAAGGGCTCCCTTGTTCTCCTTACTACCTCTCTCCTCCACTCCAACAAACAGCAGGAGGAGGGGCAGCTTCAGCCCCAGGTACTGGGGTAGGTTCTCCACCGTCAATTCCGGCTACACGTAAGGACGGACAGACAAGAGAGAGAGGGCAAGTCAGAGAGAGAGAGAGAGACACAGATAGACAAGGTGAGAAAAACAAACCGACAGAGGGAGACTCAGAGGAGAGAGTCAGAGAGAAAGACAGAGTCAGAGAGAGGAGAGAAAGATAGACACAGAGAGAGGAGAGAAAGACAGAGTCAGAGAGAGGAGAGAAAGATAGACACAGAGAGAGGAGAGAAAGATAGAGTCAGAGAGAGGAGAGAAAGACAGACACAGAGAGAGGAGAGAAAGATAGAGTCAGAGAGAGGAGAGAAAGACAGACACAGAGAGAGGAGAGAAAGATAGAGTCAGAGAGAGGAGAGAAAGATAGACACAGAGAGAGGAGTCAGAGAGAAAGACAGAGTCAGAGAGAAAGACAGACAGAGAGAGGAGTCAGAGAGAAAGACAGAGTCAGAGAGAAAGACAGACACAGAGAGAGGAGTCAGAGAGAAAGACAGACACAGAGAGAGGAGTCAGAGAGAAAGACAGAGTCAGAGAGAAAGACAGACAGAGAGAGGAGTCAGAGAGAAAGACAGAGTCAGAGAGAAAGACAGACAGAGAGAGGAGTCAGAGAGAAAGACAGACTCACAGCAAGACAGAGCAAGACAGGAAGACAGAGAGAGACACACAGAGAGAATTAAAGAAAAGTTGATTGGTGGTAAATAAACAATGCCTCTGATAAACACCTAAAGATAAAGACAATTTCATATCCCTCAATTTTCGCTTGAGCATCTTTCGGTCATCTGAATTAGGTGGGGATTAGGGGTCCCAATCTGAAGACCTATGTATTGGGACAATGTGTTAAATTGTATTTAGGTGTATACCTCAGATATGATTGTCATTATTTTTCTCTGGTTCTGATTGTATCACTAACCGGATTTAATTAGAGATCATACCACAGGTAAGTGCAATATCAAAGCACCGCAATGCGTCCTGTCTAAGAACAGCTCAACCTAGATTGGCCGTATCTCACACTCCCTGGTGCCTTGCGGGTTCCCATCTAACCATTTTAAAGGTGACGCTCTGGAAAAGAGCCTCTGCTAAATGACTAGAATGTCCTGAGCTAAATGCACGATAACTGTCGCCATTTGAAATCACAACTGGATCAGTGTCACCTTTATTCGCCCCAACATTTATATATATAAAACAAATGTTTCACATACGATTGTTAGACCGAAGCGCCACTTGGGAGTGCAAATGTCTCCAAAGTTGCTGGAACCGTTGACCAGAATCCCCTTGTAAATGAGACGTCCCACCTGCGACACACACGGGGGACACTTACAAGACCATCCAGCAGTGCGGTCTGGATGCGAGCGACCAGTTGGTCCGACGTGGACGGGGGGAGAGGCTGGGCCTCCATGAGGCCTTCCGGGCCTCGCGACACCAGTATAGCAGGCAGAGTCACTGAATACTCTACAGCCCTGGGACCAGAAGGAACCCGAATATTCATTACAACAGACGATGAAGGCCTCTACCACACGTTACTGGGATCACAGCAAAAGGACCAACATCTGTATGAAACGTGTATGAGGCCAACATTGATGTGAAAACATATTTACACAGTACATCAGTGACCATTCAAACATAAGCCAATGAAACAAACTTGTAATTCATATGTGGGGGAAAAAAAAGGATATAAAAGAATTTATGATCATTTTAGTAGTAATAATGAACGAATGACCTATTTGTGAAGCGCATTTCCCTCAGGTAGCTGGCCTTCTGGGCAGAGTTCGTCCCTGGTCCAGTGTGTGTTCTTTTGGCCATCTTAATCTTTTCTTTTTATTGGCCAGTCTGAGATATGGCTTTAACTACACAACTCGGCCTAGAAAGCCAGCATACTGGATTCGCCTTTTCACTGTTGATGGTGAGATGGTTATTTTGCGAGTGGTATGTAATGAAGCTGCCAGTTGAGGACCTGTGAGGAGTCTGATTCTCACACTAGACACTCTACTGTCTTTGTACTCTTGCTCAGTTGTGCACTGGGGCCCCCAAATTTGGTTTCTGGCCATTTGGATCCTAATTGGTTTTTCTAATTATCAATCAGCCTTTTACAATGATATCTTAGATTAGCAAACACAAATGATGGACAAAACATGCTTTTTCTTTCAAAACAAGGACATTTCAAAGTTATCCCAAACTATTGAATGGTAGTGTAGGTCAACCGCTCCACCATCCTAAAACAACAATTTATGAGAACATGGAGAACACACAGATGAGAACGATCTCACACGTTTCTGAGGACGTCTGATCAGAGCCTGGCACATGATGCCACACTATCGGGAATCATTAAGTCATCTAACAGAATGCATTTGACAGAAACCCTCCAGCTAAAGCCATTTGGGTCTCTGGAGCAATGTTTAGTGCCAGCAGACAACTCAAGAGTGCCTAAACTAAAATTAAAAGGCCAATGTAAACATCAACGCCATTTTCTACTCTTGAGAAATTGGCATACTACACAGGCTTAAAGCTTAACCCAATCTTAAGATCTCACTGTTGTGTTATTTAGATGAAACAGGGCAGACAAAGTATGGTGAAAACGTCGGAAAACAAGAAGATTTTACAAACTATTGATATTTTAAGAACAATATCGTATTAAGCTTAATATTACTGTCTTCAATGGAATTATCGGGCTCAATGTAACTCAACTGGATTTATCTGGCTTTAAGTAACTCAACTTTTTTCTTTGCACTATTTACAGTCCATTATTGGACGGGAATGCAGACATAAACACAGGTGACTAAGTGTCAGCTTGACAATATAACACTTTAAAGGTCCCAACTCAAAAGGTGCCTCATCGTTGCGATAGATGTTTACAGTCCCACCACCCCACCACCTTGCATTAGCCCCATACCATCTCTCTGCCTGTCTGTCAGCAAACAGTCCGACTATCGTCTCTCCTCTGAGGGCATTTGCTGCTTCCATCATCACTGAAACGCCTAAGAGGCACAAACACACAAAAGTCCATTTCAAATCTTGACCGATGTTCTGTCGCCACACGGACACAATCCCTATCCAGCCGTTACCGCTGTTACACAACTCTGTATCAGCCAGGGGTTTGCGTCCTGCTCGCGGTAAAACCACGACGCCGGGAGTCAAGCAGAGTGATAAGGACGGGATTGGCTTGGGGGCACGTTTACGTGGTTCTGGACGCCCTGCTGTGGGGTCGACGTGACGTTGAAGTCGGGAGAGTTATGTGGGTCAAAACCCCAACAATAATGTCTTATGTTACTCATCCACGCCACAAGCTGTACCCACCATCCACACGCTCACATTACCTGGGTCTGCCGGTGAGCTGAACAGGCCCAGTACCGAGACGGGGCTGATGGCCGCATGGAGCCGGTACAGGGCCCCCTCCAGGAAGGACGCCACGTCGTCGGGACAGGACAGGAGTACGGGGGACTCCACACCACTCCTGGGTCACACACACCGGAAGAGCACATCCATATGGTGATGGGAACGCACACGACACTGGAGACTGGAGGTTGGAGCTCTGCCTCCCCATCCTGCTTCCCACCCCTCATGAGGGGGGGGGGGCTCTCCAAAAAGGAGACCGCAGCAAAGACTTCGGCTCACAGTTTGTTTCATTGGAAGACCGGTGGTTTACTACCCAGAGGTTGGGGGGTTGGGGGGCCACAACAGGGGACGGGCTGGCCTTGTCACTCAAGCAACTCTGGGCAGAAGGTTTGGCATCTGTGAGCTCAATCAATCATTTATTATTATTATTATTATTTGATCTTGTTTTTCTGACACCTCACAGCTTTCACATAAATTTTTTCCCAGAAGCTAAAGACTTATAAAAGAAGGACGATGTGTCATGATCTTTTTTTCTTACTGCCTTGAGGATAAAATAAATATACACAATATCTTATTCTGTGCCACAGGCGCATATTCGCTACCAAACAAAGAACATTCTAGGATGGTGAGGGCGGGCAAAACGCGAAACGTGTGAGATCATGTTTTCAGTGCAGTCAAAGTGATGTTGCTGGGTGAATACCTTAGAAATGCTGAAGAAAACCTAATAAATGAAATGGCTGCGATTGGCTTTGTTGACAGGACACAAGTTTTCAATATACAAACAAAATACACAACGTAATATACGCAATGTGCTTTGAACCCTCCCGATCCAGCCCCAAATGACTAGCATGAAGAAGGTGTGTTTAAACGCCGTGACAGTTTTCATGTTCTGTTTTAAACTCTGTGTCACTCACAGCATGAGGAACCGGGTCAGGCTCTCAGTACCCAGCATGCCTCGGTAGGTCAGGGGAGGCTCCGGCGGTCCATACAGACGCACTGTCGGGAAGGAGCTGATCTGTTGAGCGTCACAGACGTCTGTCCACTCCCCACAATCCACCACAGCCAGCTCTATGTCGCTGACATCAGCGGCTGATTAGAGAGACGGAGAAACAGACAGTATAGAGAGTAAAATAATACGGAAATTTGGTCTTATTGACAGAGTAGTCAGTGGGACTCGTCTTACTGGTGGATTTATCTGAAGAAAACGGTCACATTGATTGTTTGTCGAGTTCATCATCCAGTAAACCATGATGTGTTTTTTTGACAAGTAAATTGATTCACAATAAAGGAATAGAACACTAAAACAACTTAAATCAATCATCTATGATATGCACGCATTACCTTCTAGTGATATCGACACCTCTATGTAGGACTGCATGAAGGCCATGGACACAGCATCCCCTAGTGGACAGAAACAGGATATCTTTTAGATTGCAGCACCGAATATCACAAAGAGAGGCATAAAGAAACGTTTCCTTATTCGATAATAACTAAGAGCAAAAGAAAGAAGCAAGCTGCAGTAGAACACGATGTTATGATAGCTGTTATGATATCACCATTCAAACACACACCAATGTAGAATGTTTGAGTCTGTAAGCACCCGTGTTGATTCGGGCATACGTCAATCAATAGTTTGGTGCCAGCAACAAACCACAAGATTCTGCTTGCCACCACATTTCTATTTCTCAGATAATGAGTTCCTGGCACCAGCGAGAAGAGTTTAAACGGACTGACTGAGGAACATCATCTTTGCGGAACCACTCCACACACACAACCCTCTCTACATACAACAATATCCTAATAATGTATTCAGTTAACTTTACGTTGGTGTGTTTTCGTTGTACCCAGCTTATGAAGTAAAACAGACCCAGATATTGGGAGAGCGAGCGGTATTGAAGGTACGAGCTCAGAAACATCCCTTATCCATGGGCACAGCCAGCATCTGGCCCAGTTGTTAAAAAACAGCCAATATCCTTTACCACCATAAAGCAACGTTGTTGAAGTCTATTTCAATTCTTGAATGACACACAAAAACAACCACACATATTTAGCATTAAAACGTACATTTGACATAAAATAGCACCACCATCTGGTCACTAGCTGCCACTGCGCTGCGGAAACTGTCAGCGGTGAGGTCTGTGACAGCATCCATGTTCAGAGCCTGTCCCCGATCTCGGTAAACAGACTCCGCCACCTCATCATCCAGGACATCTAGAGACAAGGACGAAGTCAAACAATAAGCCTGGGAATATAACATGGCCTGCTGCTTAGATTGTCAGACCACTAACAGCCATGCAATACACAGTTTAATTGAATTCACATATGGAGATTAACAGTAGAAAATCTAAAGTTCGTTTTTCAAGCATTTGAGCTCATTTTGGAAAGTCTGAATTAGGTTTTCATGCATAAATCCGAATCCAATAGTCATACACGGTGGTTACATAACTCAGACTGAATACGCAAATATGTTATGAGAAGAACAATCCTTTTTATTAAGTATGATAATAGATATCCTGCAATTGGCCTTTGCTAGGCTTTTATGCTTTGCAGTTCAAATCAAGAGATTCCATCTTTCATCTCTTGTCAGCCTCTCCTTTCGTATCGTTCATGACAGACATTACAGTGAACATTATAGCTCTTTTCAGCAGCAATAAGCTGCAAACAGCTACTCACACACAGGATAAATGTTCAGGTAGCTTATTGTATAACCATTTCAAAGAATATATTTGTTTACAAGCTTTGTCCCTATCAAACCTGGCAGACCTACTGTGTGTGGTAATGAAGAATTATTTTAAGAAGCCCTGCAGCTCTGGAGGGCAGTTAAAATAATTGTTAGCCTACACTCAGACCTCCTACGCTTTTATAGACCTAGATTTGTACGTAGGCCAGAAAATGCATAATGCTTAAGCAATACCATATCTACACCGTCTCCACTTTTTAATGTAGTATTCTTCATGAATACTAAGCTCTGCGCTGTGCCCTGTGCATTAGACTGACCCAAACGTGCCTTAGAAAGACCCATCTCTGACATTCTGGATGCGATGTGGCCAATTTGGGATCTCATTCGGATTGTGTAACTAACAACAGATATTAAGGGGTGGATGGAAATAAACAAACAGTTCTACGAGGATATACATCTCTGGATGCAATGACGAACTCTAGTCTGAACTTAAGCACATAAGATTTCAGTGTTTCTTTTTTACTTCAAAAAGAGGACAAAGTAAAGATGTCTGAATGATCTGCACACACGCCCACACTTTCATAAATAATGACCACAAATGTCAATATATTCATAACGACCTGAAATAAGGAGAAATAAATAGTAAACGATGTCTTCAACAAAACCCCCTCTTACCAAGCGTGGCCCAATTATTATACTCGTCCACTTGATCTTCCTCCTCCTCCTTCTCCTCTTCCTCCTTCTCCTCTTCCTTCAGAACTCTCTCATCTCTGAACAGGTCCACAACCTCCTCAAGGTTGGTCAATGTCAGATACTTCACCTCGGAAGCCTGGCAAACATAGAATAGAGTAACTTCTTAGGAATTCTGCATCAATCAATGTACTCTGCCTTTCCCTTAGGCTCCAGAGTGGCAGAGTCATGGTACTTAAGAACGGAAAGGACTTCTAACTGAGCCTTATTGGTATAGCATCACAAAACCTTATTTTGGAAAAAAAGGATTGTTTTCTAGAGACATTATGGAACTTGCTTATTGATGAAAGGGACTTACTTCTCCTGGTAGTTTGTACGCCACGTTGTGTTCTGCAGGGGTTTTAACATCTGGACTTTCCCTGCCAAGGATACAAAATAAGTTTGTGATGCAGAAATTGAATATTAGTCGAGTGGTCAGAAAGGACCAGGCCTTAACATACTGTAGGCCCTGTAGATCCTTGCGGTCTAGTAGATCTGAAAGGATTGCGTGGGTATACACAATATGTTTCAGTCTACTGCCAAATCAGAAGGCAAGTATAATAACATTATTCCACACCATACAAATCCACTCAGACTGCTACAGATTGTTAGGGTGAAGGGGCAAACGATTTGTTAGGACTAGCAACTTGTTTTATTACATGTCTGAGGTCCCGTTGAGCGTTGCTGAACTATAGGTCGGATGACCCCCGCGTCACTGACCTGTGGATAAGCACTAGGCCCACCTGCCCTCTCAGCCTCCAGGCTAGAGTTTGTGCAGTGACCCGGTCCAGGGCCACCGTGTTGGGCTGGGAGAACAGGAAGAGCAGGGGCACCTGGAGGTGGCTGTGGACCACCTTCACCTCCGAAGGCTCCACGTAGGCCTCCGTCTGCAAGAGCAAAGAAAAGAGTCCGGAGATAACAGAAAGAGTGGGTGTCACAGATAGAACGTGAGACGAGACAGTTCTGCAAGGATTTACATATCAGGATCCCATGACAACCTCTAGCCTGAACTCAAGTACAAGAGATTTCAAATGTGGACAAAGCGAAGATGTCTGAAGGATCTGCACACACACACAGTTTTCATAAATAATGACAACAAATGTTAAGCTATTCATAATGACCTGAAATCAGAAGAAATAAATACTAAAAGTCTTCAATAAGAGTGGGTGTCACAGACAGAAAGTGAGAAACACGCGTAGCAAAACGATACAGTTCCACCAAAAAGCGACATGATTGGTCCTTCTCGAAACCTGCAGAGTCTAAACGAGGTCTATGACAGATATTGCGGCTGCTATTGACTCACTGAATCAAATATGTGAAAAACATTCGGAAGTTCTATGAACTGCCAGTTGTAATGGAAGACGTGGTGCTGCGTAGCTGTTAGCCCACTGGGAACAGGCCAAACAAACATGGCCACGGAAAGCGTTGACACTGTGGCACAGGGGACGGCAACAGTCCCTCCACCAACCAGCCAGGTCAGGCTGGGACCGGGCTTCTCACCACTAGCGGCGCCTCCATAAGCTGGAGGAAGGTGTAGATGTGCAGGGTGGTGAGGGGTCTTCTCAGGGCTGTGTGGGGACAGGGCTCGGTGTGCGGAGACTGGGAGGCTCCTTTACAGTGCAGGAACCACAAGCCAGCAGCCAGGGACCAAGGATCCCCCAACCTGAAACGTGGCACGACAGGGAAATGAAACCCGTGGCCACACGGCACCGTCTCCAGCCATTTCAGAGACCCGGATAGATTAGAGCAGCGCGAGCGATGTTGGGAAAAACATTTATTTATCTGTTATCTCAACAGGCTCCGGCTAACACATGCAAACATCCAGGTTGTTTTAGGGTCAAGCAGACTAAGACATTATATATTAAAGAACTGAATTCTAGTTCCCGTGTCCTCTTGTTGATCCATTACACATACCACTTAACTACCTACGTAGATCAACCAGGCTAAGATATGGTTTTCTTGTAGAGGAAGATAACACAGTTCGATTGCATATTCCGTCTTCGCGGTGGTGTTCAGTAGGGAGTAAGCGTTTTAAAAATCAAGGGTGAGGGTCCGGAATTCAGCCAATAACAACAGATACATTGGCATACAATTTTGCTGTGCGGTTTCCTTCTAATGACTTGCGGACGGGATCTCCCAAGGATGCCAGGAAGGGAAGAATACTGACCCCATGTTGTTGAGCACCGGTCCTCCTGTGGTCAGGACAAACTGGTACTTGGCTCCGTAAACAAACGCTGTCTCCATCAGCGCCCGATGCTCTAGATAAAGACAGATTCAGGATGTGAAGGTGATGCTGAATGACCTCACAGTTGGTAGGCGCTAGGCTCCACCAAAACCCCACCAGCAGGTTGAATAGCATGTGTCATTTTCAACGGCTTCAGAAAGTAACTAATGTGTGTGAGGACGGCATCCGCTCCCATTAAATAGTCTAACCGGGACCAATCCCCGAGGGAACAGAACCCAAGGAGGAAACCTCTTAAGACCGATTAAGTGGTTTCCTTTACTCACGGTTACCACGCCAAGTACACGAGGGAGGCCCCTTACCTGGCAGGCCTAACACCTGGACGAGGCCCAGCACAACGTCTGCCTTGCCTTTAGCGGCCTTCTCCACTGCCAGCAGCTCGTCAGCCGTGTGGACGTATCGCACCTCGTCAAAAAGCACGGTGCTGAGAGAACAGCCACCGTTAAAACAGGTATACAGCCGAAACCGATGGATATTGAAATGACTAACGCATAAAACGACAAGGCCTTGATTATTGGTGGATATGGTTTCTTTATTATAAAATAACTATTGTGTCTATTGTGCAGGCGTCAAGAGGCAATGTAGACAAGTGTAGAGAAGAACAGTCAGAAAGGGATCAAAGTTTACCTTGAAGAGGATTCGCCTAAAGCCAAGCATCAAGTATTGATTCCCTTAGATGACCCATCAATCCTTCAATTTCCCACGTTATCTGTTACCTTGAGAGTAGAGACACCGTCCACAAAAACACTGACTCAGCAGGCGCTGCCTGACAGACTGTCAGAGCTCCAAAGGTGGGAACTGAACATAACAGTAGCTCAACAAGCTCTCAGCTCTGACAGCACATGGTAGAAATGTTCCCCACTACACATGAAGGATCAGAGGATCCTATGGACAGGATTTCAGCAATAAAGCCTTTTCTCTACTCCCCCAGATTAAGTAGTTGTGGATTCCAATGAGTGTGTGAGAGTGGGTGTGTGCATAAGTGTGTGTGCATGAGTGTGTGTGCATGAGTGTGTGTGCATGAGTGTGTGTGCATGAGTGTGTGTGCATTAGTGTGTGTGCATGAGATTGGGTGCAGAAGAAAAACTGTTGCTGACAAGACTTTGCACAATCACAAACGTTAAATAATTGCTCTACACTAGTTTGCATTGACTTGCAAAACTCAAACTACCGTCATACTAGATGAAGACATCTCTTTTATCACACTAGTTCCTCGAAGTTTGGAAGTTAAAACTATAACAAAGGGTTCTCCTTCACACTTCTCCATTAAAAAAGCTAAAGGATGGAAAAATACTGGAACAATTTAATTATACTGTTCCTAGGGGAAATGAACAAATGTTGTGGTTGAAGCGTTTTCATGTAATTATATTGAGAGTTCAGAATAGCAGATAGAAAAGATAGAACACACAGACAGAAAAGTCAATAAGTATATATTAAGTGTCCAAAAACAAATGTAACGCCTGCTGTTAACCATTACAGATTATACAAGCTATGCCACTAAGAACGTATATGGGGTTTTCAAACTTTACTCACAAGAGAACGTGAGACACTATGGCGTTCACATCAAAGACGGTGTCGGTGTCAAAGCTCTTCAGGACATCGCCGCCCCTGCAAAACAGCACAAATGAATGGAATAGATACTTCGTTAGAAACATCATCTGCACTGTTTAATATCCTGTTGTACAGATCCCATGATTTATGAATAAGATCAACCTGAACAAATAGGCTTTCTTCATCAGCTTCTCTCCGGTGCAGTACTTGGCTACGTGTTCAATGGTGCAATTCACCTGCAAACACGCACAGACATCGTTGTCATCAGGATGCACTACTCATCAAAACCCACAGGAGTGAAATTAAAGCATTAATTTAGCTTTGAGGGACCTCATCTACACCAGAGACTGCATAGAGAATAAAGAAATGCAAACCTGATCAGTGCATATAAAAGTTCAATCCTAAAATCCTAAAACAGATTCATAGACAATGCATAATACAAAACATGTTAACAACAGTTTTTCTGTACTGAGATAACTAAAGAAATGAATAAGATTAAAGTTAATTACTACATGTATGTGCAACCTTTACCAACTTATCCAGTGGAATGTTCCTCACAAGAGTCCTCTTAAATGACAGATATTCAAAGTGTGACACAAGGCATCTGACAAGGGCTTTTCCTTTTACCATTTTTTTACAAACTATTTACTTGCCATCCATATTACAAGAAGCTTAAAAGACTTATGTGGTGAGTATTTATTTATTTATTATTATTATTATAATAACCTTCCAACTTCTGAATCTTACACTCCCTGTCCTTGAACCACGTTTTTGCTGGACTTGGCTGGACTCCAAACACAAAATAGACAGCCACTAAGCACTTGCCCTAGTCACTTTCCCTGGAGGGAATCTTCATCAAAACTGGATACAGTTGTAAGTGCCATCGTAAGTGCCGCTCCAATTACAAACGCAACCCCACGGTCTTTGATTACACTTGAGAGGTGTCACCAACAATTCAATGCAAATTGCAGTCATGGGTAAACTGTAGGAATAGAGGTCGCTATGTGTTACGTTTAATCACAGCAAAATGTTGGCATCAGAATCAAACCTCATAGGTGCGTCAGCCAATTCTAATCACATATCTTGGGTCACACATAAGGGTCTGACATCAGGGTAGTTGCCACCCTGGTGTTATCGAATGCATTCATGGAGGTTTTTCTTATTCTGTATGACAATAAAATCATATTGTATTGCATTCAGAGCAAGAAATAACGAGCTGATCGTCTCTCTCTTTCCTGTATGTCCCTCTAGAATCCTGAGTGAATGCAACAAAAGTCCTTTGGTAACAAGCAATCCATACTGAAAGCTAACGTCTTTCCCAAACCAACACCATATTAACAACCTGTCATTGACAATTAGTCTAACGTGGAGTGATGTGTGGAGTGAACAGAGACTCTGCCGAAAGGAAAAACAACTACGTGCTATCGCCAAAGAATGCTGTGTTCTCAAACAATCAGGCACTCCAGCGATAACAACAATCTCTTTTTATAGACAGTCATCATCTCCCAAGGTTCCCATCAATATCTAATTTCTGCTTGTGCAACACTGACTCTGCAAATGCAACAGCAGGGCTTTGAGCAAGTCAAAGGATAAGGATTTTTCATTGGTTACCTTAGCAACAGAAATACCATAATCTTCTAATGCATCAGCAGACCTTTCCAACTGCTCAATGAAAAGGCTGATGGTCGGATTGACTGGTAATTAAAAGGGAGAAAAGAAATTGAATTATAACTGGTGGAGTATATAGTAAGTACAAATCCTGTTTGATTCAGTCAATAAGGCCTGTAAAAGACCACAATAAATAACTAGAACATACTGTAATGAAGCAGAACACCTAAAACAACTACAGTAGTTCTGGTAAACCCCAGACCATTACACATTCCTACAGGAATTGGTAATAGGGATGTACAGCACTGTGCATAAGTCTAAACCCACCTGAGAAAACCCTTACCAACCAATAAGCCTTGATAACTTTTTGCAGAGGGCTTGAAAGTTTTGCACCAAACTGAAAATATAATAGGGATCACACGCTCTGCTTTCTTTTTCCAAGATGAATTTACATTTTAATAATTTAGCTGTTGCTATTAAAACATAGAAATCTGGATTTCTTCAACTTGCTGGCTCAGAGATAGTAAGCTTTTATTTATTGGTATGATGCTCAAACCTCTAAACTACATTACCTATATGCCAGGTAACTTGTAAATAAACAACAAATATATTTTAACAGATTTATCTAGGTGCCCCCCCCCCCCCTAGATAGAAAAATATATTTGTTGTTTATTTGCATAACCAGCAAAGTTGTTGAAATGTTTATGTTGAAAATGTTTGGCTGTGTAATTTTCTTTACCATCAAGGAAGCCTGTGAGCCCTATTGGGGGTGGTGGGGAGACCATTATCAGCTGGCGTAGTTACAATATTAATACAATGACTTGACTAGTTAACAGACAATGCCAAGCTAGGCTCATAACCAATATAGTAAGGTAAGTTAGTATATAGGAGTAGTGGTTTGAAATGTTTCACTGATGGTAACAGATTAAGTCACTCAAGGACCTGAGAAGTGCAATCCGACTCCTGGCACCATATTGAAGGAAACCGTGACCGAG
The DNA here is from genome assembly GCA_016801125.1 of Novumbra hubbsi. NCBI lineage: Eukaryota > Metazoa > Chordata > Actinopteri > Esociformes > Umbridae > Novumbra > Novumbra hubbsi. Next base: position 33,838 of record JACXGK010000891.1, read on the forward strand.
AAATTCCCCTTTTAGGTCTCGAATCTGGAGTGCAAGACTCTTTGGGGTGATTGTAATGTGCCTACCGGGTCAAAGGTCGTACACTTGTTGAATATACAATGTAATGTGTCGTCTTGCAAGTAAATAGTGCATCATATGGGCTTATCTTTCTCGGCTGTTAATGACACTTACCTCGGTTTCCAAAGTATACAAAACACGTCTTCCCAGATCGCATTTTCTCGTAAAAATGGTCAACTGTGTGCTCAACTATTTTTGAGGCATTTTGAGTAGTGCATTTTCCACAGTTAAAGCAGAGCGACAAAATGACGAGACACGTATACCATGCCATGGTCGACGAAGACTTAAGCCTAAGATCTCTATCTAAAAACTGGAAAACGTTCGATGGCGCAAGCTGCAGACGCTATGTATTATTACATCGTTAGTTATCGTATTCCTAAGATACGTACAGTTATGTTAGCGATGCAGACATGGAATATTAAAATGATATGGCCTCGACATGAGCAGTCTGATACACTGCAGAACCATTTTGTAGAAATAGCTTTACGACAACTAAAACAATCTGTCAACAAGCAGTATTCGAACTTCTTTTTGGTAGTAATGTAACAAAACTATTATACGGCGAGGACTAGGGATGCCCAAGTGTTTTGACTGCTATCTTCCTGTGTCCCAACCAATCACACTGATGGGATCTTAAAAGACGTTTACAGCCAATCGGAAATTCAGAGGGTTGCACCTTTAAAGCTGACATCATTACAAGCCAATTATAAAAAAAGATTATAGAGGTTGGGCACTATACTGACCAATGATGAAGTAGTGGGTGGAGAGAGACATCTAATAGGGGACATTCGCTGCAATTGGACACCATTGAGGTTCTAACGCCAGGCATTTCAACACAGAACTTGGTTCAAATAGAGCCAAGATGGTTTTTGAGGAGAGACAGTGTACGGCTGCACCTTATTGGTCAGAAGGCGGGCCCTAAACTGCAGTTACGCTCAGCTGATCGTTCGCTGCATCACGTCCTTTTTTTTCAGTGAGTTGTTTTTTGCAAAGAGGAGCTGCTTTGCAGACATTGGGGTCCTCTTGAGATTTTTCTTGTTTTTCTGTTTTATACCTAGGTGTAAAGTCATCCGCTAACCCTCGGATTAATGTATGTAACGTTAGAAAGCTACTTAGGGTATATCTTTTATCAACCTCGAGCTTTTATTTTTTATTTAATGTGTTTTTAACAAATTCGGTAAAAATATATTAAAAGTTGGACCCTTTTATTCTCATAGAATAACATATTAGATATGCTTATCTAATAAGTCGTTGCCGTTCCACTTTTTCGTCCGCTATGTTAACAGAAAACCAGGTCAGCCTTAGTGTTTTCAGGTCTGTAACGGACTCAAGTGATGAACCGATTCGAGCTGCGGTTCCTCCGTCTGTGGAGCTCGGACTCACCATTGTGTATACCATCCTATATTCGCTGCTTTTCATGTTTGTCTACTTGCAACTTTGGCTAATTTTGCACTATGGACACAAACGCTTTAGCTACCAGAGTGTCTTTCTTTTTCTCTGTTTGCTGTGGTCTGCCCTAAGGACTACGTTATTTTCATTTTACTTCAAGAACGTTGTCCAAGCAAACCAGTTGCAGCCTTTGCCTTACTGGCTTTTATACTGTTTTCCAGTATGCCTCCAATTTTTTACGCTGTGTCTGCTAAATCTTTATTTTGCACAGGTAAGTTTTTGTTCTATATAAAAATATTTCAGATGTCGCTACGTCACGTTTCATGTTGCCTATCATATATTTACGCGTCTTTGTCATTATGCTGTAGGTCCATCAACTAAACCTTTTCATCTTAATATGTTGTTAATGTCATTTATTGTCCCCTTTTTTTCGGAAGATTATTTCAATAGACGGTATGCATATAGGAAATTAATCTCTTTATAGCCGTGGACGTTACAGACATGTAAAATGTTTTGTGTATAATTGCTTATAAGTGGAAGTAAGACCAGGACCAGGCTTCCCGTGTTATCCCAGCAGGTACAAAAAAAGATTAGAAAAAGCACTTTTTACATTTTTGGTTGTGCCTTGAAGAGAACACAGATTGTAGATATATACCATTTTGACATATTATGGAATCTGAGGACAGGCAATCTACCCAAAGTGCTTGGGATGCCTGGGTTACATGCAGTGATCTACTGTGTTCTGACTAATAGCTTTGACAAACAAGTCGTTCATTGTCTTGGCAACTTCACTTATTACGAATTCTGTCCTGTCTGTTTTCTTCCATCGGTGCAGCACGGTGAACAACATCAGCTTGCAGCCAGTCAGCTAGCGCTGTTGTCGACAACGGCAAATGCCCACTCTCTGCTCTGTAGACCGTCATATCATATGTTTCTAGGGCAAGAACAAAAGCTCACAGCTGGGGGGGGCTAGGGATGACCATCTCCAACCCCATGCCAAAGACCCACTGTCCTCTTAACCATTCGCAACCTGATCATTTCTCATGGGACCCCATTAGGCCTGTTTATGCCTTCTTCAGTGGGACTCTCTGGGACTCTTGCCAGGATCCGTAAAATATCTTACTCCCTTCTCAGACAGAGAATGTGATATAAGGAGGTGTTTTCTGAAATTCCCTTCTCAAAAAGCCTTGTGTTTTCTTGGTATACTTTTATAAATATTAGTGGGACACCGGCAATTTAGGCTGGGTCGGGGGCGCTGTTAATCCATGGGAGCTGTTTGTACATCAAACGAAGGAATTGGTGAAACAATGTAAGTCTTCATGAATTTACCTGCGAAACAGCAGAGGACCAATTACGCAGAGCCATTAGCCTGCCCTTGCGTTAGAATGACTGTAAAAATGCAGGAAGTGTGATTAGATCTTTAGGAGGTTTTTCATTTGCCATGTTTTGTAGTTTATTTTTCAGACAGCAGGCATGGCGAAGGGGTAGTGTGACAGATTTGGAAGTTATTGTTGTGCTTTTTGTGACCCGAACAAAATGGCCCACATTATGGAATCCTTGTTATAACGTTGAGAGATTGAGTCTTCGCGGAGAAGGGGGTGGTAGGCTGGCAGATGTTTGCTTCATTCAGCTCTTCATCAGATTGGAAATCTAGGCCAAGTAGGCTATCCTACTGCCAGTTTCTTATTTTTGTGTTTAACAGACTATCCAATCTGTCATTGCGACGTATGTTGTCAATGACCTGTTAATGATTTGTGCTTCAATAAGTAGACAAAAAACATTGATGCCATCGTTCCCTCAGTTCAATAACTCTGTTCTATACATGCACAGGCACAGCCATTTGTACCCTGAAGCGTTCAAGGTATACCTCACAGTAATGAAGGTCTGTTTGAATAACAGCATATTATTTACAAAGTTCCTTGAGTTCCACTACATACCTTCATTATTGCCTGGTTGCTATATGGTTTTTTACCCCCCTTTTGCTCTCAGTACCAAAACCAATAGTCATGTAAGCTATGCAAATCAAACTCAAATTAGTATCTCCTTTTTTCTAAATCCAATACTGCTATCTGCCAATCCTTACAATCAAGACTATTCACCTGGTTCTTATAGCCCAGCTTACAGGCCACATCAGAACACACTTTGTAGGACCCAGCGCTCCCTCTCTTTGTTCCACTGTGTACTGACCCACTGCGTACCGCGGCCACAGCACACGTCGAACCTGTTAGACGTTCCCTACTGTGCCCTGAAATGCGTTTGGCAGCCGCTGTGGGGCCTATGTCCATCGCATCCTTTTCCCGCCTGGCGTGATATTTATTTGACACAGTATTTATTTGACATTGTTTTTGCGTGGAGAGGATCTGTTTTTCTCTTTCCGACTCTTTAGCAAAAGCAAAGCTGCTCATGCGAGAGGCTGCAAGCCTACTGACACCACCGGGGCTATATGGAGGTGGCGTTTAAACACGGTAGCCAATCAGACTGCAGGAGGATTACGTCACCCCTTTCTTGTCCTGCACTATTCCGGGTGCAACAAAAGGGGGTTGCAGGCGTCTAGCAGTATAGGAGCCAAGCGCTTCAGCTCTTCCCCTCACATAGAGCATAAATCATCTGACCTCTTTTAAATGCATCTGGCAATTAGAGCTCCTTCCTTGTAAATATGGACGTGGGGGCTGCGTGTGCGTGTGCGTGTGCGTGTGTGTGTGTGTGTGTGGGGGGGGGGGGGGTTGCACCTGTTTAACGGATGCCGTGGGTATATGAGAACACATTGGTAGAATATCCCTCATTGCCTGCTGTCGCAATTATCAAATCACACTTGCCCCAATTAGTTGATGATTTGTGTTTGCTGGTCCATACGGCGCGTCACCATGACAGTTACAATTTTACAACTGGGGGTTAAAAACTATACCAAATACCTATGTGATTGTCGTAATCCAGCACTGTTTGTGGTTAAATAATTTGTGTTCTTTGTTCTGGGATTCCATCAAGGGCAGGCTAGAACAGAAGCTGGCGTGTGTGTTATACACGTGTATGTAAGTGCAGAGCCCCCACACGTTTGCAGACAGGTCATCTTTTGAGGCCTCACTACTTTTTTACAGACAACACGGCCAGGCATGACATATGCTTTTATGTTCTCCTTATAAAAGTCCATCCCACCCTCACCCCTGCTCTCGTCCCCCCTCACCCCTGCTCTCGTCCCCCCTCACCCCTGCTCTCGTCCCCCCTCACCCCTGCTCTCGTCACCCCTCACCCCTGCTCTCGTCCCTCCTCAACCCTGCACTCGTCCCCCCTCACCCATGCTCTCGTCCCACCTCATCCAAGGGGATAGGTGGAAAGTGATGACCAATAAATATTTCGGATTAAATTTTCTAGTTGTGTGGTAGGAACGCTGTATGGCCTCATCTAGAATACCTACTGTTCACATTAAACAGCCATGATGCATGTGATCGGTGCAAATTGCCATTAGGTCTAATGCGTGTATTACTGGATCCTGGCTAGCTAATGTGTACTCTTACAGTTAAGCTGATACGTGACTTGTGCAACGCTAAAAAGAGCACATAGAGAAATGGAGGAGAGCATAATGGAAAAAGGTCACAGAGAAAAAAAGAAAGAAAAAAGCATTCACAGATCAGACGGAAAGGGGGGAGAAAGTGATGACGAAGAAGTGCACAGATTTTTTTTTTTTACCTGCTTTACTAAGGACTTGCAATCAAAAGGCATGTCACTCTGAGCCTGAATTGAGAAATATTGATTCATACACTGAAGGGCCGCCACCCAGTTCTCAGGGGATTCACATTTTTTCAAGCACCTCTTTCAACTTAGCTGGTGTCTCCTTGTGTAGCTAATAAGTTATGACTGGAATTACAAGATCTTAGATTTTGGAATGTCAGAAGATTAGGGGTTAAATCTTTTGAATCCTCCATGGTATATTTGTCTTGCTAGCCCAGAAAATACTGAGGATCTGCCAGCAAAAGATTAATGAAAAACAGAATATACAGCCTCTAACACAGACAGTGGTTTCATGAAATATGTTCGCACCACCATTGTTTACCGTAATTAAAGACTGTGTTAACTGTCGTATTGTATAGTACCAATGGCAGAGTAGCCCCTAAAGCACATTGTGGGTTCTACAAGCCCGGTTTTCAGATAGTCTTGGGCTGTAGAACTGAGAAACCAGGCCAGACAGATATTAGGTACCACGATTGGGACTGCTTGGACATGCATTGCACACACGTCTACGTAACATTACTTTAGTCAGATGTTTGTGACCGGTGACGTCTGAGTAACATTACTCCAGTCAGATGTTTGTGACCCTTGACGTCAGAGCAACATGACTCCAGTCAGATGTGTGTGACCCTTGACGTCAGAGTAACATGACTCCAGTCAGATGTTTATGACCCTTGAAGTCTGAGTAACATTACTCCAGTCAGATGTTTGTGACCCTTGACGTCAGAGTAACATGACTCCAGTCAGATGTTTGTGACCTGTGACGTTTGAGTAACATTGCCACAGTGAGATGTTTGTGACGTCTGAGCAACATTACTCCAGTCAGATTTTTGTGACCTGTGACGGTTGAGTAACATTACTCCAGTCAGATGTTTGTGACGTCTGAGCAACATTACTCCAGTCAGATGTTTGTGACCTGTGACGTCTGAGTAACATTACTCCAGTCCAATTTTTGTGACCTGTGAGTCAGCCCGTATGGTCGTCTGCCCCACCGTCCATTCTACCAAAAGCTTCTTGTTCCTCCATGTCTTTATTTCCCTCTTTCTCAACCTTGGTCGGCGTGTTTTCTTCTTATTCTCTCCCTCCATTGTTACTGCCCACTCCCTTGTTGTTCTCAATCTTCATCTCTCAAGTTCAGATTTTCTCTCCCAGTATTTCTGTTCTTTGTGTGTGATGAAGAAATGCCTGGAAAAACCAGGGTCTGTCTCTGTTGGTATGAGGTTGGACAAACATTATTTTCTGTGTGTTGAGAGGCCAATGCGTTGCAGACAGATGCCCTTTCAGGTCATATTTTGTTGTGTTTGTTCATTGAGTTCAAGTCCTTGTGAAATATTTTACAGCCTATCCCCAAGTCATGTATGCAGCGTGGTTAAAGCCTGATGTGTTGTCGCCAAAACCGTCACTAGGCCCAGAGAACACAAAGTCACAGACTGAGACCAAACAAATACATCTGTAAATAATGTTGATATTCTTTGATGAACAAAGGGTAGCTGTGCCATTTTTCGTGTTCTATTGTACCTTTATGTATAGCACAAAGTCAAGCTGAGACCAAGGTATAACAGCAATGTTAAAAATAAAAGATGGAAGAAACGCATCCAGAACCATGATTGTGAAGCACATACACATTAACAAAAGCAATTGAGATAAGTTACATATACGTTCAGTTCTTTTGAAGGACAATATCACAAGCAATGTCACGATATTGATTTTTGTAATGATGGATCTAGTAATGTAATCAGTGCCATACTTTTTAGTAACAGTGCCATACACTAGTAAAATTATAATTGCCAGGATTGAAAACCAAGTCCTGGTTTTACATATATGGCAGCTAGTTATGTATAATCAGACATGATTTTCCTAAAACAATATTTAATTCATATTGACACAATCACATGATACAAATCTCATGAATTCGATATGCAAAACGCTAGAAGGAAGATTTATTAGCAAGCCAGAACTGAAACAGAAAGTAAATTATCTCCCATTCTGGCTTGGTTTTTAGCTTGCGTCTTAACAAGCTAGTTTAGTGAATTTACTTGCTCTAACTGGTGACAAACTTAGCTTTGTTATCGACCCGTTGGGACTAACAAATCAGTTTGTAGCTTGTGTTGTGAAGTATTTATGGCAGTTTTCAGATATAAAATGTGATTGGAAAGTCGAGATATTAAGAGTAAAACCATCTGAATTGTATTGCTTTGTTCTATGTCGCACTTGCTAAGTTAATACAGCAACCTAGCTTTTTAATAAATGAGCATTGCAGCTTTTCCAAATGTTTATTGTTAACTTATGTTTTGTAGGTATTTGTGCTCTTTAAAAGCACAATACATGTATGTTATTGTCACACATTGAGTTGTGATGTATGTAAGAGAAACGGACAATAACTTACGTTACCTCATTAACTTGAACTTTTTCAGCTAGCCACTGCTATTTGTTGTTGGCTGATAGCTATGCTTTTTGGAATCCAGTATGGCAATTGTTGTGTAACAGTGAATGGACAGCCCATGTTGTTAACAAGCCCATGTTGTTAACAAACATCTTTTTGGAACCGAGTTCACCGAAGTGAACATAGTCCTGACTCAGAATGACCCCTTAACACTGAAAGATTATTCGGTGCAAACATTCATATAAAATCAGCAGTGCTGCTGTCACCCCCTACAAATAAAATTCTGATATAAGTTTATTGTAACTAGGATTGAGAACTGGAATCTGTCTATAACCCCACCTTAACTGGTAAGGGGCTGGTGAAGTTGATGCATGCAGATCTCTCTATTCATGCCCACAACCCTGTCTGCATGTCTGTCTGTACAGCTTTGTTGAATGAGCATCGTAATGAATTCTAGGGTAACAAATACCCATAGAAAGACTAACCGGATGTGAAAGTGAGGGGATGTTTGTTGGTATGGTGGAGGTACCAGTTTTCAAGGTCAACCTCTTGGCAGTTTTTAGATAATTAGGGACTGTTTCATGAAAAGATACTTGAAAGATGAACCAAAAGAGAGATCAAAGGTCGAGATGTTTTTACAATGGTGGGGACCAGAGGTAATTGGGGACTGTAAAGGTGAGCGCACACTTTTTTTTTTAAACCAAGGGGTCAAGCAAACCAAGAGATATGGAATGGATGACCACAAGTAAAGAAGGGGGAAAAAAGAAATGCGGTGAAAGAATATAAAAAAATATATTGGGGATTAGGTAAAGTGATTCTCAAGCCGAGTTCTCAGCATAATGCCACATTTCTGACTAAGACCACATGCTCTGCCTTAATAATAACTAATGAGGAAGAGAAAGCCGCGGAAAGAGAGAAGGGATCCAATCGTATGCCTTGTGTGGACATTGCCAAGCTGCATTGTCGTAACTGCTGGCATTCAGGTCTCGTCAACAACACACGCACATGCTCAGTCTTACCCAACCCATGGGTGTTATGTGTCTGACTGATCTGCTCATGGGAGTCATGAGTTCACAAACACGCTCCAGACACTCCCCCGGATAATGTTTACTTGCTGCGAGAAGCATGCGTGCGCGGGCACTACTGCAGTCTTCTATACAGGCTGCAGCTTGTTTGTTTTCTTTTCTCAAATGTAGGGTTTAATGCTTCTGAGCATGCCCTTTATGCCTGTTTGGGCCTTGGCAAGGTGTTAGTGTGTCCTTGCTTTATTACTCCCGTGAGGACCCAAGCCCCTTAAGGATAGTTCAACAAAGAAAATGTAACCTTGTAGGAAGATTTTACCACTCCAGCAAAAGGAAAAAATACTATTTTCATCTTAGGGCAAACAATACAATTTAAGTAAGAATATGGGTTGGATTCAGGGTACTTTTTTGAGAAATTGAGATTAGAGGTTTGAGAAATTATATTGATTTTACAATAGATGTATTGTCATTTATTATATCGATCAATCAATCAAAGGTATTCAAAACACCCAGCGTGAAACCCTAAGGAGCAAACAACTACAGTGTTCAAGCATAGTGGCTAGGAAAGATTCCCTAAAGGGGTCGGAATCTGGAAAGAAACCGTTTTTGTTTAAATTCTTTCTAGCACTAGCTGCTGTATTACACCAAGCAAAATGCAGGGTTTGTGTTAATGTTTTAAAGTGAATAATGTTAATTCTGATCGGTAGAGTTTGGGGCCTTGGAACCCAGATCTTCTTGTTCTCTAATAATGCGGACATGGAATTTCGACAGGGACTGTGAATTTTACACTTGCTCCCCAAGTGGACTTGTGTTGCTATGCCCGCTACATTTTGGATCTTTCCCGCAGTCCTTGTCTGGGCTATAAGATTTTTGAGGAGAATGATGATTTACACCTCTATGATTACCCTTTTTAAACTATTGTGCGGATCCAATTTTGATGGTGTTTCACATTGCACTGTCCAGACTGGTGGATGTGTACGAGCCAGCATGGTAGGACATGGCTCAGCGGGGTTGTTTAAAGAGATTCTACATTCATTTTGCTAGTTCAGGATCTGTAGGTGGTGAGGATACCCAAAACAAATCAGGGCAATTACATTGACATTTTTTCTTTCTTTTTTTTTTTAAATAGAAATGTGTCCAACACAGATTTTTCTTGAATTCATGATCCCATTGGATATGTGTCTGAAGAAACACAAGCGAATAGCCTAAACAATGAAAAGAGCCGAGTGCTTGTAGCGCCGGGAATAGCAATCAGATGCAAATGGAGAGTTTGAAAGGGCAGGGCCCTCGTCCACCTTCTGTTTGTTTACACAAATACGTGTGTGATCCGGTGATCTGCAAGTGTGATCTGTGTCTCTGCATGTGAATATTGAAGCCACAAAGGCATGTGGCCTCTAATGAATTTAGATTCCATCCTAATGTGTGAAATATCCCAATCAGCCTGATGTGTCAAGTGTAGTAAAACACAGATGACATAGTGTCATTGATTAATGAGGCTGCCTGCTTTGCGGCCCATATTGTCATCAGTAACCATATTACACACACTTTCTTGCTCAATTTTGTTTTGCCCCAAACAAGATTTCTCTCTTCTCTTTCCATCTTTCTTTTGTGCTAACACACACACACACTATACTCACCAAGCAGCGATAGCAAAGGTCTCTCTGACAGAGCTCTGTCAGTAGGACCAGTGTACTCATTATTCAGATATCAAAGGTTTCTCAAACTCCGCTATGCCATGGAGACCAGATATCAAAGGTCTGCGTGATGAGATATGGGGGTAGCATCTGTGAGGGAATGTTTTCTGGATCATTTTAATCACAGCTACTTTTTTTATGCTCTGTCTTTTTCAGTGTTTTGTCATCAACCTTCTAGTGCACTATGTAAATGTTCAGAAAAATTATTTTCTAAGTATGGAAATGTGAGGATATGATTGCATATCTTATGACATCCGTGGAAGAGAGCGTGAAACTTTACCTAGCCTTTTGCTAACCCTTACCCTCAGATTTACCCTCAGATTTACCCTTACCCTCAGATGTTTTGTAAGGTTGTCACATTTGACTAGACTTTGTTTTAGAGTAAATTGCCGTACCCAGGGATGGCTGGGAGCTACGTTAAGTTTCCACTGAGACCGCTCCAATGAGGATGCATTGTTTCATAGTAGTAGGTGGGTAAAGAGGGGCGGGAAGACAAGAGCTCCATCTGGCCCCTCACTTTATAAGTGGCTTCCAGTCTACCCCGCAGACTTAGCCTAGATTTTAGGTCTATCTGGGCACAGAACTGGTTTAGCTGCTGACTTGTTATTTCTCAACAAGCCTGAGTGGCAGACCGCCAAAGCCCTGTCAGCAGAGACCTCAACCTCACTCCAACCCAACATCCCTCCCACCCCAACATGCATCCCTCCCACCCCAACCAGCATCCCTCCCACACCCAACATGCATCCCTCCCACCCCAACATGCATCCCTCTCACACCCAACATGCATCCCTCCCACACACAACATGCATCCCTCCCACACCCAACATGTATCCATCCCACACCCAACACGCATCCCTCCCACACCCAACACGCATCCCTCCCACACCCGACACGCATCCCTCCCACACCCGACACGCATCCCTCCCACACCCAACACGCATCCATCCCACACCCAACATGCATCCCTCCAACACCCAATCCTTAGATACAGTAAGTCTGCAGATGTCACTGAGCGGTGTAGTCAGGTTCCCTTGTGTTGCCAGATTTCTACCATTTCAACACTTCCATGCTGTACTAAACAGTGCCAGCTCATATGTTTCCTTATTACAATGTCAGCAAACATGGAGGAGCGTAGCTAGGTTTGCTTGGTTGGATTCACTAGAGGAAAAGTATTTTAAGACCCCATAATAATCTCCTTGTACAGTATTCTGCCTGCCGCCATGTCTGCAGCAATGTGATTGTGAATGTTTAATGATTACTAAAATGTCACTGACATTTTACCTGTCCCCATCTCCCCAGGTAATGTTTAAAGCCAAAGCAAAATATTCTCCGGAGCTCAACAAATACAAGTGAGTGGATCTATTTATTTTATTTTTTTGCTTAGTCGATTAGGTTGCAGATGCACTTGCGGGGTGTATGAACATTTTTTATTGGCATGATTATTTAACACACAACAACGTTACAAGTGGGATCTTGTTTAAATCTTTCTAAAATCTCAGAAAGTGTATGTATTGAAGTTGTTACAATTCTGATCATTGCAAATTCCTCTAATTGCGTGGAAATACCGCAACACAAAAAACACATTGTAAGAAATTCTTAGAAGGGAAAAGATTCAAAGCTTGGCCTATAATATGTATAAAGCCACATTAGTCAAGCAGTGTACCCAGAATCCCTTACTTTAACTGTGGCTACAGTTCATTATTGTAGATACAGTGGAACACATTGAAGTCAGTTACATTCCTTGAGGTTCATCTCAGCTGTATTCACCTTCAGCTGTGTGATGCGGACGGGGGGGCAGGTCTGACTTTATAGACTAATCGGCTCTTTGATCATCCGATTAATGTCTGATGCGGAGTGAAAAGCTGGAAGCTCAAATCCCCAACATATACCTCACCCCCCCCTCCTAGTCCTATATAACACCCCACAACGCACAAGCACACACACACATTTGACTCTCCTTGTGGGAAACCCGAAACGTTTTCACACTCACACAATATTAAGTAAATGTTAACAGAAATATATATTCATTACAGAAGTCTAATAACACATCCGTATGCTCTGGGGAAAGACAGTTAAGGGGACATTGGTTGGTCTGATTTTTAAATGTCTGGGGTGTTTCATGCCTGCACTCATTTTAGTCCAGTGTAGAATTCTGATAACATTGTGTGGTTTTTGCAGCTTTCGATTTGCGCCCACCTACAATTGTGTCGTCCCCCCACACAGGGTGCCCATACGTCTGGCGGTCATCTTCGCCAGTCTTTTCTTTCTGGTGGTGAACCTGACGTGTGCCATGCTGGTGCAGGGAGGCCTGGGGGGTGGGGTGGAGAGCGACACGGGTGAGGCAGAGGTGCGGCAGGTAGTGTTGGCTCGGGTTCTGGTCAACGACAGCCTTTTCGTTCTCTGCGCCGTCACGCTGGCCGTTTGCATCTTCAAGATCGCCAAGATGTCCTCGGCCAATGTTTACCTCGAGTCCAAGGTACTGCGGACGGCACACTGGTCAAGCATGAAACGGGTCACTCAATTAGCAACGGAGACACTCGACATGGCTCACCAAACAATCCGTTTAGGGTAGACTCCGCTTAGTGGCATAGCCGCAAAACAACACCACGGATATTTACATGAGCAAGATGCAGGACTCGCTTTACTGCTGTTTAAATAGTAAATCATCCCTGGATTCAAATTGGTGCAACGTTGTGCATCTCGGTTCAACACTCTGCCATGTCATTTCGCCTGGTCTACCTTTTTAACCAATCGATTATTTAATCATGCAATCCATCTTCATTGTCTCCAAGTTTAATTGGGCTCTGGATAAATTACTTCAATGAAAATGTTAAGCAGGTTATTAGCATTCAACCCTCTTCAACATGTTCACCCGGTTACCTCGGGGTGGGGGGGGGGGTCATACACACACTCATAAACATGATGCAGAGGTACAACTCACATCCACAACACTAACTCTGCATTTCTCCCAACCCCTTCCCCTGCTTTCTGATTTCTCTACCTCCTCCTATTTCTCCTTCCATCACTTACTATCCTTCTCTTTCATCTCTCTCTCTCTCGCACTGTTTCTGTTTCTTTGTGGGTGTGTGTGTGTGTTTATAGGGTACATCAGTGTGTCAAGCTACAGCCATCGGTGCTGCAGTCATCCTGCTCTATACGTCCAGGGCCTGCTATAACCTGGTGGTGGTGGCTCTCGCTCCCGAGGACCGGCCCAACCCCTTCAATTTCAGCTGGTACAACGTCTCCGATCAGGTAGGATGGCTGGGGTTAGGTTTTTATCCAAACACACAGAGCTGCGTGGAGCCGTGGTCTCCTGTTAACACTCCCGGCTCTGTCCGTGTATGACTTTCCTTGCCAGGGAACAAGGTTTTACCCTTTAACCATCTCAACTAGTCTTCTGTCAATAAATGATCACAAAAAGTCTCTTCTCTTTAAAATAATTTGGCGATGTCGGGTATGTGAACATAGTGACTCAACATTATCAAGTGTGTGTGAATATAGTGACTGAACATTATCAAGTGTGTGTGAATATAATGACTGAACATTATCAAGTGTGTGTGTGTGAAGATAGTGACTCAACACTATCAATCTTCTGTCAAGAGGGCTATAAGGGTGTGTGTGTTTTTCTGTGCGCCTGGCCTGTTAAACCTTTAGTGAACCCCGTTGTCCTAGATATTCAAAGCTCACAGGGCTTTTCTGCTTGCTACACAAGCACACTCACACACACACACAGCGACTGTCTGACATAGTTAATCATCTATTATAGGTCTGCAAACACACTCTGTATGTTTCTTTGTGTGTGTCAGTGTCTGTATGATTTCAATGTGTCTGTAACAAATTGTCCGAGGGCCAGCTCATTAGAGGTCTTTCATGTATCCATGAAATTCACAGTAGAATGCCAGGTGCAATTACACGTTTTTAATGAAACGAACTATGCAAGTTTGTTTACCAACTACAAATGAGGGGGTGTGGCATACTTTCACCTCTTGGAATACAATAGGTCTAAACCAGATTAATAAGAGAGCCCAGAAGTCTCTGTCCACCTATGTTGTATTTTTACAACAAACAACCTGGAAAAATGACCATATCCGGCTTAGATGTAAATGGGTAAGCCAAGTCTAAAGTGTTCTGCCAGAATTCTCTAAGCACACAAACCACTCTTGATCCTAGTCAAGATCTACAGATGTATCTACTTGGGGTTTGAAATGACAAAACAGTTTTATTTTCCAGTCAAAGCAAATGTAATCGTCCGGGGTGTTCCCTGCAGACCATGACCGATATTCTGTAGATGGAAAGGATTGATGCCATTACGTTAGTGATACTATATAAAATAGTTTATATTGTCCAGAATATCTACAATCAGATGAACTAAATCATTAACATTTTCTTATGGGATTCTGAAATACGCAAGGTCCAGCTTCATCCTGCTGGCTTTGGGTGGAGCTTTTCTGTATGTTTTCTTTTCATATGTTTTAATTTTTTCACTTGTTTTTAGTTCACAGAAAAAAAATCGAATAATGTAGGCGATAAGTTGAGGCTTAACTTTTGGTCACATTGTCCAGAAAGCTTCAACGACAGTGGCCGAGAGCTCTGAGGCTGCTGCAGAAGCAATCCTTTTGAGGGGATTTGGGAGGATATGGGCTCTGTGGGGGGGGAAAGGTCTTTGTTTGTCTATAAATAACCCAGCCGGGCGAGGAGAGGATGGAGAGCACAGCCAAGGGCTGTCCGGTGGTAGTGACCTAGATCTAGGGTTAAACTCTGAGACAAGGCCTGTTCCGGTAGTTTCCTCAGTTCCCTAGGCCAGTCTAGGTGCAATGTGTGTGTGTGGCGATTGAGTAACTGTCTGTCTTTGTTAATTGGTCAGTGTGATAAACATTTTCTGTGTGAGTCGCTTTATCCCTAAACTTTAACCTTTCCCCAAACCTAACTCTAAACTCAATTGTAATCCAAGGCCTAACTGTAACATTTATGCCTTGAAAATGGATGTTGCCTTTGTAAAAATCCTCTCCCTGCGCTTTACCATTCTCACAGGGTCATTTGTTCCTACACACTCTTGGATTCTGTTTCCTCGTATAATCTATCGTGTTTGGATATGATTCGAGCGTTGCTCGGTTTACAAGCTTATCACTTGTCTGTATACATTTCCTGCCATCAGAGGTATCCCTCTATACACTGCCATTGTTTTCGTGGGCTGTTTTATGTCTCCCAATGTCTGTCTACTTACCAGTAGGTGAGCATACACGTGTTTGTTTCGGAGTCCTCTTTGTTTGATCTATGTGTATTGTCCCTCCAGGCAGACGTAGAGAAGATCAGTGGAGAGGCCTACGTCGTCTTTGGGATCATTCTTTTCTTCTGGGAGCTGCTTCCCACTAGCCTGGTTGTGGTCTTCTTCAGGGTACAGAGGCCAAATCAGAACCTAGTAAGACATTTACATCCTGTATACTATCTAATTGAGTCCAAACAGAACCTAGTAAGACATTTACATCCTGTATACTATCTAATTGAGTCCAAACAGAACCTAGTAAGACATTTACATCCTGTATACTATCTAATTGAGTCCAAACAGAACCTAGTAAGACATGTACATCCTGTATACTATCTAATTGAGTCCAAACAGAACCTAGTAAGACATGTACATCCTGTATACTATCTAATTGAGTCCAAACAGAACCTAGTAAGACATGTACATCCTGTATACTATCTAATTGAGTCCAAACAGAACCTAGTAAGACATTTACATCCTGTAGACTATCCAATTGAGTCCAAACAGAAACTGGTAAGAGCATTACTTCCTGACTTTCCGCCATTCATATATTTGTTTAGTAAAAGTTAGCTTTAAAAAGAATGAGATTCTACAAGGGCATTTTTACACTAGATTTCTTGAAATGTATCATGGCTTTGTTCACTTTAATTGGCTTCTAAAAGGCTCTTTATTCACAAACCATGAAACGAATCTAAAATCATTAATCTAATGCCTTAATAGTCTGGCAGTAGTTCAGACCGTGAAAGGTACAAAGTCTTACTATGCGAGAGTCTAGGATGATTGAGGTGGACGAGGACAATGCCAAGTAGCCTACTGTTATTATCCAGTGTTGTGCCGGTAAATAAATTTTATGTAGGGTATCAAATGGATGATATGAGGCTGGTCAAGTTTGTGTACGCTCTCAATTCCTACCCATAACCCTCTCTGCTCACCTGGTGGTTTCTGTCTGTGTACACTGGAACATCATGTGAATGATTGTCAAATAAGGCATGTGTTCTGTCTCTTTCTCTATGTATCATAGTGTGAAATGGCCCTTAGTTCCAGTTGACAGGGTTCATTGGAAACAAGTGAAAACAATTTGGTCACGTACATTTTTTTAATATGATGTTCTTGGGTTTTGCCAGTTCTGTTATTATAAGTGAAGTACATGTTCAGTCATACAGCATGTATTTCATGTCAGATATTAACAGTGAGTGTAATATTTTCCTCAGGTGACAGGGGGAATGATTAACAGTCACAGCTTCAGTTCCAGGGCTTATTTCTTTGATAACCCTCGGAGGTACGACAGTGACGACGACCTTTCCAGAAGCATAAACTCCAGAGCAGATCGACCGAGGTTGGTTACTGCCTACTTTGTATCACATAACATGTAACATTTACGTCCTGTTGGCCTAACGGTCATGTATGAAAACACCAGACAAAACCATTATTTTGTCTACCTTGACTAAAAGATGACCTCTCAGTAACTTTGAAATAAGAGAGATTGTTATGGGTTACATTTTGGCAGGAGCTTTATTCATGAAGATGGCTCCACCTGCTGTGTTTTATAATATGCAATGGCAATCTCAGTCACTAGATCTTAACCCAACTGAACAGTTATGGGAAATTCTAGATTTGAGTGTAAGATAGATTTTCCCTCCACCATACGTTGTGATTGATAAATGAATTGTGTGGAGTTCAAACATTTGTGGAATCTGTGCCAAGGCCCGTTCAGGCTGACTACTCATGGTGGCGCAATAACAAATAATATGGTAATGCTGGGGTTCCCTTTATTTAGCAAGTTACCTGTATATTGTTAGTTTAGGTGCCTCCAGTTACTTAGAAGCCAACATATATCTCCTGTAAATCCCCTTAAATCCATCTATACTTCCAGTAATCATCAAAAACTGCCCAATATTGCCTATAATATCACTTAAAACCTATATCGTTTGTACGCTCCACTAAATCCCTACTATACTATAGTCTTAAATTCTGTTTCCCATTGTTAACTAGTCACATAGCATCCTATATCCCACACATCCAGTGCATCTTACATCTCAGACAAATCTTTAACATTCTGTATCCCTCAGTACAGAGTAATCTGTAACAACCTATATCATGTAAGCAGTTGGCAATACAGACTTAAAAACCTGCTAGATCCCCCATAAACACACGGTGCACCGTTAACCCCGTGTCTTCCATCCCGCAGCAGTGTCCTG
>JACXGK010000891.1:51666-72280 GCA_016801125.1 Novumbra hubbsi
AACCCACCCCCCCCCCCCCCCCCACCTGTAAAAACAATCACTCAGGAAAGGGGCGGTCCTGACCTTCGGCTACAAGACTACGACCACGGTGTAATCAAGGCGACACCGTTGCTGAAGTTGCATGGCCACGCCTCCGCCCGTTTTAGTTCTAGCTGTGCCGCCTCCACAACCTGCGCCACTTGCCTACCCGACCTGTTGTAGGCTGGTAGGTCACCTTTCTGGGGTTTCTGTGGTCGGACGGGCCCAGACAAGGCCAGGTCATCTGAGGCGAGCGTTGGTCATGGAGTGGTCAGCGGAGTGCTTCAACAAGAGCTTTACAATTTGCCTGTTACCATAGCCCTGGAACATTCTACTATTCCTGAGCAGTCAGACGAATGTGATGACGACAAATAAGGAAGTGTCTGTATGGAACGGATTCTCAGCTTTTCCCACACGCACATACTGGACTATGTGGGATATCAGTCAGTTCTCTATCTCTACTAGACAAGCACGTGGACCAGCACTTACGTTGCTTCCCCACCTTTCCTAATCCCATGCCCCCCCCCCACACACACACACACACCCCTGTGCTCCATGAGTCAGGAGGCAACATTTGCACTTAAATATCGAATCCTCTCATAGGACAAGACCTGGGCATGAATGTAGTTTTGGCTCCGTGTGTAACGGCAGACGTCCGGGGTGTTCCCTGCACCCTTTATCACATCCCTGTAGACCAGTTGATACCTGAACAATGAGCCATCCATGTAGTTGCCCTCTCAGGCAACACAAATCTGAATCAAGGTCATGGACCATGGTTTTGGTATCCATGCACATTGTGATATGAGGTCCCTGAAGGAAGAAGCTTGGACTTCTGGCGGAACACTAAGTTTCTGAATGAATGTTCTAAACTGGGCCCATTAATCGTGAATGTAACAGACCAAGGGTGTTGATCAGATTGAAATGTTATGGTGGTTCTGTTTTTACAGTACAGTACTTCTGGCAAAGGCTGTTTCTGGATCAGTTTGTCTTGACAGCTCTTATATAGTCACCAGAAACCACAAACTGATCTGGGAACAAGTTAACCAGCTGTAGGAAAGTGATAGACCTGCTAAAAAAACACCCTCTCTATGTATACCCTGACCAGTAGTATCCAATTAGTAGCTCCCAGCATCTAGCTCACCATTATTGGCCTGGTCCCTAAAATCCATTGTGCTGTCTTGCAAACTCTTATGGTCATAGTCTGCTGGTGGCAATAGGAGTTGACGAGACTGCACAAACATATCTGAGACTAGGCTACTCAATCCATGGACACCTAAAGATGTGCCAATAAATGTTTGTTAGTATTTTACCCTTGTGGAAAACGTGTTGCACAAAATGCTGTACATATCAAAAGTGATACATAAGCTGTATGTCCTTTAAAAAACTATCCATGTTTGTTTTGATATATTCTACGGTTTTTAATTGAGTCTTTTCCCTGTTGCGATAATGGTACGGCCTTGGTGTACAGGGCATGTTTGTGTGAGAGGATGTGTATGATAAATACGCTTATGTACCGGAAGTGTTCAGGTTAGAGTTGAGAACTAAATGAGGAATTTCTTTCTAATCCGATTAAAATTTTACTTTGCCTTTTTATTTCTCCATAGGTTTTCTTTTCTTCCTTCCATGAATGTCTGCGATGTTGATGAAGTGTTCTCTTTGTTTCATTAGCAGTACTTGTGTAATATGATATGCGCTAAAACAACACAATCAGTGGCCAAATGCAATCATTTTTAAATATATTCTTCTATATTTTTCCTTGCACGCTTTGTGTCATAAAGTATGGCTGATGTCACATTTTGACCTTGTATAAAATATTACTGGGCCAGAAAGTGAGAAAGTGTGACCTATGTTAAAAATACCAGGGCCACAAACCAGTACTAGCCAGAACTGCTTTTAAATAAATAATTTTATTGGATTTTCTTATCCCATTTTATCATTTTTGAGGTGGATTCTGCAGAGTTGTGTATTTTGTTGTAGCAACAGATGGCTGAATAAAACTTTTACTTAATCTCTCATTGAGTCTCCACTTAAGTGGCTATTTTTAATGTTAGCTTATTTGTAACATACATATGTGACTGTTGCAGAAGGCCTGTCAGTACGCAGAAGCAAACAGGCAGCTATAACCCATTGAGAAAATACTGACATGAAGGTCCTCTAAAGATTTTCTAATTCTCATATCCAAGAACATAAAGCCTTCTAGCCGTTATAAACGCAAACGATTCTTAACAGCAATGTTTGGGGACAGACTGTGTATAAGTGTGAGTTGCAAGCAATGTGTTTTTATTCCAATTTTATTTTGTTTCTGTGTACTCTATATCTATGCGTGTGCTTGTCTCTCAAAGAGCAGGTTTAGCCTTTTATAATTTGTCTCAAATTGTTTGTTGGTGGCCAATGAATGTAACACGTTTACTCATCTTTCATAGATCACAAAAGATGTATGCAAGCACTACCATGTTCAATAAAAGTTTTACTGCACTGTTTTAAAAAAAAATAATGTTTGTGCCAACCGTGACCGATGCAGTAGGAGGTCATGGTTGCATTCCTAAGTGCCTTGCTCACAGAGGTTATCTTGTCTGTGGAGGACTGGACTTGTGGTTTGCTGTCCTGGCTGAACCCTCCTCCACCACAATTGATTTATCCCTGCTTGAAATCAGACCGTGCTTGATCTCCAGTGTGTCTTGACTTTGAGAGGGGGGGGGCTGTTCTATCCACTGTTGTATAGCCACTGTCCTCTGACTTCTACTTGTTTAGTATCATTTGCACCTCATGAAATGTTTGTGTACTCAAGTATTTACCTAATACTTCGTGTATTTGGCAGTCACACAAGAAAAATACAATATTTAACTGCCTTTTGCATCTTGCATGGATGATTTAGTCACGCCAATCGTTAGAAAAACAATATAGAAAAAGTCATAGGTAGCTTGCAAGGTACTGGTTGCAGTCAGGTTTCCTTTGTTTAGTAATAGTTAATTTCACAGGTCTATCAGCAACCCCTAAAATCATTTCAAATAAGCCAGAAAAATGTATTATTTAATATAAATGCTGTGGTCATTCTTATGTAGGTTCATGCAGGACTGGCTACCGGACCATGGACAGGAGCGATCTGAAGTTCTCCAACTCTCTGATGCTAGTTGAAATCCTGAAGAACAAAATATTTACCTTTTTTTAAATGGTTTAGTTGTAGGAGTGATTCAAAATATGTGTGCCATAGATTTCATGTTGTAACTAGAATGGATTTGTCACTCAATGCAAGACCTTATTGTACCTTCCAAAAGCATTGATGAGGGACACTAGTTCTTGGCGGCTGAGCTGGAACGTGGGCCTGGAATTGCTAGTTTTGGGCAGGGCCTCGATCTGCCTCTCAGAAAACAAGATCTTCAGAACTGTACCTAACCCCTGAGTCTGCGGGGGTGTTCGAGAACATACTTTAAGTGTTCATCAAAACAATGTCACTCTAACACATCTTTGTTCAAAGTCTCAACCAAACAGTACAAATGACAATATAAACTAAAACTGGAGGGGGAAATAAACAATTGCGTACATGCTCCATTCACCAGAGTACAAACTTGGTGGAAACATATTTGTCAGCCATTACAGCCGGAAATCCTTCCGAATAATCCTTCAGGTCTACTTTACTGGCACAAAGGGCAGCTGCTTCCCTGTAACCAGATACATGAATGCTGGTCCCAGCAAAACCAACCGTGCCTGGGGGTACAAAACGTCTCAGCACTGCCCGGGGTGCACGTCAGGGTTGTCCTGACACGCTCTAGCGCAGGGGTCTCCAAACCGTTCCACGGAGGGCCGTGTGTCTGCAGGTTTTCGTTTTTTCCTGTAAATTGGTTCCAGGTTCAGACCTAAATAACGAGATGAGGGTAGACCTAACCAATCAGTGACATAATTAATCAATCAAGTACAAGGTGAGAGTGAAAACCTGTAGACACTCGGCCCTCCGTGGAACGGTTTGGAGACCCCTGCTCTAGCGTTTCCTTGTCGTAGGTTGGCGTTTGCAACTCACGGTAGTTGGCTGGAGACTGCGTCCCCTTCTACTGCGTGTGTGACTGCAGGCGCAAACAGAAACCTCCAGGTAATCTTGGAGTCACATCCGAGGACATGAATTTGATCTCTCTTCCACACTTGCTGTGTTGCTCTGACGAGGCAAGGCCTTGATCCCAAACCTTTCCGGTTTAATTTGACAATGTACATACTGCATGTTGCCCTAATAGGTGTGAGGATTTGGTTCCATGTGGTTCACAGCTGTAACGGCTACCAAAACATGCTTCCACCACATTTTAACTCGAAGGTTGTGAAGACATGCGTTCCTTATACATTTTTCCAAGCATAATCTCATATTTTTTTTACAGGAAAATATTATGTGTCTGCAAGAACTGTACAGACGTTCACTAGTGACTGTATTGTTGGTTGAATGAACAGTTATTGGAATGCTTCTGTTCACTTGCCTGCAGCTTGCCCCAGAGTCTGCACTTAAAGCAACCCACACAGTCCATTATCTTGGAGATGTTGAGGAAGGTCAGACGAAAATCCGCCTTACATTAAACATAAGAGGAAAAATAATGACAAATAGTGGTGTTAGTAAACTGAATGATATGAGTATGTGGCCAAGCATATCTGTCAGTACTGCCATTATCCATACTGCCCTTCCAAAAGGGCCTATAAATCTCAAGAAAAAGAGCGACTAGGAGACCTCCTCCAGCAAAATCTCATTTGGACTGTGCTGCAAGGAGAATTAATATTGGTTTCCTTTACAGAAATAAAACCCTGCCTCACTTCTGAACAGATTGTTGCGGCTTTCATTCTTCCCAGTATGTGGCAGCTTTTTTTCTTTAAGCCTTAAGACTGAATTTGTAACTGTCCAATGTGTTTTATCACTGAAGAGCATTTTCATACACCTCCCTACCATTCATGATGTTCCATTGGCTCAGTCTCTGCTGATATTCATTAACAAGCCAGTACAAACCCCCAGTTTAGTTTTGTTCAAATTTCACTGCTGGCCTGTACAATCAGAAATATTATGTGGAATATTAACCTTGAGCGCAGCTGCTTCTTCCTTATTCCCAGCAAACAGAGTCGTCTCATCAAAGTGCAGAGGGAAAGACCTATGAAGGGTTTGACAAATGACCAGATGTAAGAACCTTCTTAAGAAGACTTTTCTGATAATTGAAATGTGGCCTGTTGAAATTAGAATGTGTTACTATTGTTTTAGAAACCAAACCAACAAATCAGACTGAAACCTGGATGTCTTCTTGGGCTTCACTTATAACCAATGTTCATTTTCTTATTATTAGTCTAGAATGTAGTAGTCCCAGCCAAGGGAACTGGAGTTGAACCAGTTATTTTCTTGCAGTGGACTTACTTGGCCAACTGGAGGAGCTCTAGAAGCTGGAGTTTAAGTTGTTGGTCCTGTGAGGATTGGCCAGTGAACAGCTGGAATGAGGGGCGCTGGAGGACAGGCAAGATTTTGGCCAGGGCACGCAGCTCGATCAGATACAGGAAGTAGAGGTTCCGCAACCTCTTTGGGCCCTCACCATTAGTTATCTGGGCGTCGAAGCGTTGCTGGAACTCAGAGACATTGTGACCCCACTTCTTTTCATACCAGTTGTCTGAGGGGGGGGGGGGGGGGGGTGTACAAAACCGTGAAACTATGGCCCTGTCGAGAAATATCCACAAGCCAGTACCCTCTATAGACTAGTGGGGGTTGGAGGGAATCAGCCCCAGTACAGCTTTATTGAATCTGTCCAATACTTTCAAGTATCTAGGGAGTAAAGAATAGTGGTTGCTTCTGGACAGGCCCTCTATAAACTCCTTAATAGACATATTCCATGGATGAAAGATCCATGAATGACTGCTACACATGTTAAACACAATCACTGTATAAAACAAATACAATGTCGGCACTATACTGTGTGCCTAAATAAATGGGAGATTATATAATTGGTTAAAATACCTTTTAGCAACAAATACTAGTATATAAATAATTGGCACTGTTAGTGATACTTTATCTACTATATCTGCCTTCGGATTGTAATGAAGTTAGTCCCAGCTAACAGTATTGTGGCCATTGACTCCGGTTTTAATGGGGTATAAAAACAAGTTAATATTTACAATCCATCTGTCATGTGGATATTCAGGGAAGTCACAACCTAAAGGAGATACATTGCTATTGTGCAAATCCTTTTGAGAGAAAACGTTTCATATATATATATTGTGTATGTATTGTGTATGTATATATATATATATATATATATATATATATATATATATACACACACACATACATACACAATAGATATATATATTATATTACTGGGAGTAAAACCGTGTGTGTGTATATATATATATATATATATATATATATTAGGCATACAGTATAGTGCCAACATTGTATTTGTTTTATACAGTGATTGTGTTTAACATGTGTAGCAGTCATTCATGGATCTTTCAACTATGGAATATGTCTATTAAGTAGTTTATAGAGGGCCTGTCCAGAAGCAACCACTATTCTTTACTCCCTAGAGAGAGATATAGAGATATAGAGATATAGAGGTATAGAGGTATAGAGGTATAGAGGTATAGAGGTATAGAGGTATAGAGGTATAGAGATATAGAGATATACATATACATATACATATACATATACATATATATTTGACAAAGCTCAGAGTGTGTTTTATTTTATCAACCATTGCAATCTTTGTCAATAATGACAGAGCAGTTAGGCGTGAATGAAGTCCTAGGGATAGACCAACCGGCCTCATCGCTCTAGAACTGATTGTAGATGTGTGCATACATGACTCACCATTTAGGAGGTACCGTGCACTCAGGTGTATGTTGATGCTAGAGTGGAGCCCGGAGACAAGTCTGAAGAAAGCCCTCTTCTCCACACACTGGCCTGGGAGGAAAATCGGGGGAAATGCAACAACTGAGACTCAATGACCAGTCAACCCTTTGATACACACCGCAAAACTCGACTGCACATTTCCGCATAACGAATACAGCTTAAACCTGTATAATGCAGCAGGATATCTGACCATGTGCTCTAAGGGTATAACCATGGTGTTATTCTGCCAAAAGGTAGTCGTTTTTCACAAAACATTGTTGAGGGTGTTGCTGCTCACCTTCCAACCAGCTGTAAAATGTCTTCCCTGCAAAAACACGAGTGTTGATTTTATGGGATGCCTAGTTTCTCCTTGGAAACATTTTCCATCGTCCAACCAAAGAGTTGTAAACACCTGGATACATACCATCGCTTCCTATGGAAAGTCAACAATGAAGGTCAATGAATATTGTTGTTTGCAACTTTTCATTGGTATATGATGGCATTTCTGCAGTAGGTAAATCACGTCAACTTACCACTGTAGGATGACATTGGATTTAAAGGCCGCTTTACAGTGTATGGTCTGTGGAAAATTATACTGTTCACTACAGTTGACATTCAAAATATTTATTACACAATACTGGTTAAGAGGCAATTGAGTTAAGGGTTTGATTTTATTTATGTGAAACTGAACATTGTCATGCAATCTTTATTCCTCTGCCCTGGTAGAGTTGCATCTCAATTGACCTGGTATACAAATGTACACACTTGCAAGCATCTTCTAAGCATATAAGACATTTGACTTGAACATTATTAAGAGGCACCAACACTTACTTGAAGCAGTTCTCCTCATAAATACTGTTCCAGATTTGCCAGGCCTCTGGTCCTTTGTAACCAGTGAAACGCTCTGGATTTAGGAGTAGATCCACATACTGTGAATCAGGAGACTCCTCAT
Source organism: Novumbra hubbsi (assembly GCA_016801125.1). NCBI lineage: Eukaryota > Metazoa > Chordata > Actinopteri > Esociformes > Umbridae > Novumbra > Novumbra hubbsi. Next base: position 59,472 of record JACXGK010000891.1, read on the forward strand.
CTGGAAATAAACAGTAAGGTAAATACATGTAATTGAAAGAGATAACTTCTATTCTACTATAAACTGTAGACTACAGATGATGTGGCTGCTATGAAACAGGAGGATTTGACATTGCAGAGTGTTTATATAGGTTGCTAGATCTACCAAGGGAACCTGATTAGTTTACCGTCAATCACACAGAAGCGCTCTGCCTCGTCATCATGCTTGTTCCATTCACGGAGCGACTGTCTGGTCTCCTCACTGCACAGAGAAACGCAGCTGTCAAGCTGTTGATCCAACAAAAGCGTGGTAAACATCTTCTCCCAGACTACATAGAACTTGTGACTTTACCTGAGGGAGCTGTTCACCGCCCCAAGCTTCTCTGCCATCTCACACTCTTCTTGATTTGCTTCTGCCGAGTACTGCGTGTGTGACGGACACAGTCTTCTTTAGATAAGTGTGTTTTCTTAGAATTACTTTTACAACAAATTGCCCTTCATGAAGTACCAGATCAAATTACCATATTGTGGTGGTCATTTCTTTTGATTCCCTCTGGGACCTCATTCTGTGGAACAGAAGTACATCTTAATTTCTAAGTTAAAATTTTATCCGAGACAGAAGTATGTCTATAAAAGACACTCACTGGGGTGCAGGGAATCACAGCGCAGTTCTTTTGTCCACAGAGGCTATTGTCTTTCCAGAATGGACACGGCTTATTGAGGTTCACCTGGCGAACAAGTACGTAAATAGATGTGATCAAGGATTACACGGTCTGGACACATGAAACGACCGGCGTGAAAAGCCTGACTCACCTTATAAAACCTGAAGTAGTCCGTCTCAAGCAACTTCTGAAGTTTGGGGAAAAGCTGCTCATTGTTGAAAGTATCAATTGTCTCCACATCACAAGCACAGTCATCCAAGCTACCGGTCACCTGTGGTAAGTTCAATTGAGATGAATAGAAACCGTAACTAAACAGGTAAACTACACAGTAAGAAATGCGCCACTGATTCAAGGGTAGAGCTGACTTGGACAAAAACTCAGGTAAAGTGACTGTACAGCCAACACCTTTAGGGGTTGAGGTCATGTAACAGGTAATTAATAGTCAGTTACCGGTAGACACTGGTAGCAATCCAATCAGTTATGTCACACGCTTTTAAATATGCAACTCCCAGAATACAAAGATATGTTCCGCCAAGCCCTGCTGCTTCTTATCACATGGTTTGCTCAACCAGTAGGCAGTGACTAACATGGTTTAAATAGAACACCTTTACTGCTAACAGTGCTAATTTGCAGATGCCTAACCACCAAAAGGAGGCACTTCAAGAGCGCAGTGAAAAAAGGCTACTTTATATTGGACATTTGTACATACAACCCCTGCGATGCTGGGCCCTAAATCTCATCTTGATGTGCCTGTATAAAGAGGTTCAATAAACGAAAAAAAAATAATAATAATGAAATTGGGTATTACGGATTTCCCTATAATCTGTTACATATTCCGCGCGGTTACTGACTAATATTTTGGGGCAGGTGTTAAACTGAGTATCTAATCATCCTGGGCAGCTGGTTTAAGGGGTGGAATGAGTGCGAGCAAACGGTTGCTTTGCTGTCGCTGCTGAAGCGGGTGTCACGGACCCAGGCCCGTTTCCTCCAGCTATGTCTGGAGCACAGCCTTGCAGAGTGCATATTAACGCTCAACCCTTGGGGTGTCCAAGACCAGGATTTGAAAACACGGACTTAGTAGGTAGCTATTTAATATTGCAGGAAGGTTCAAAACGATACTCTGCATCTCGAAGACAGTTCCACTACCTTTTTTTCATGACAATCCTCTAATCAGGTACATATTTAGACCTGGGACACCAGGTGCATGCAATTAATGATGAGGTAGAACCGAAAACCTGGTTGTTCCGGACCTCGTCCGTAGTACCCTATATATTGTTGAGTTCCTTACATATAGTTAAAGTTAGCATCACTAGCTAATAGCCGTTTTGAAGAGACGAAACAACAATTAGCCACAGTTTATAGCTAGCAATTAGCACCCTACAACAGGGGTCTCCAAACCGTTCCACGGAGGGCCGAGTGTCTGCAGGTTTTCACTCTCACCTTGTACTTGATTGGTTAATTATGTCACTGATTGGTTAGGTCTACCCTCATCTGGTTATTTAGTTATTAAACTAAAACCTGCAGACACTCGGCCCTCCGTGGAACGGTTTGGAGACCCCTGCCCTACAAATTCTGGTCATCAATTAGGTTGCGTCTTCTGTATAACGTTAGTGACTATGGCAACCACGCGACCGAGTGACAGAGCTGCTGTACAGTGAACTTGGAATGTTGCATTGCACAGCTGCACTGGATTCTGAATTTCATGGGACTGTTTACAAACCTTAAAACATCTTCTAGAACTAGAGAGAGCATCCAACTCTCTCCCCTAGGCGATCAACACTGTTGACAGATCGCGTTTAAATGATTTTAAACCTACTGTTTATAGCGACTCAAAGAACCAAATCTCCACAATGGAGTTATGCAACGTTCTATTTTAATGTATTATACCTTAACATTTGTACCTGCTATGTTGTGGTATTACTGAGAAACCAACTTGTAGACTCTGAAAATATGCCAAGATGTGTTTTAAAATTACGATTCAGAGATAGCCTACTTGTCATCACACAACCCAAGGTATGCAAACGTCTATTAGACAGTCTGATTTTTTGGAAACAAGGCAATCGATTACCTGGCAGAAACACCTGTTGGCCGCTGAGCTCGGACTTGAAACCTTAAGATAGAACATCTGAAGTACACAAAAAAGAACATTCCACTTCATTTTGTTTCAAATATACTTCCTCAAAAAGTAAAATAAAGAATGAAAATCGTTGCTGTTACTTTTGTGGAAAAGTCTGACTAAACCGACAATCGAGAAGAGATATGATTCATTCTACGCTTATGAGCAATTGACACTTCCTCTTTCCGCACCCGACTACGTGAATTACGTGACTGCTTGAACCAGAAACGTATATACGATGTCAGATAACCTGAGGTTGTTTAAAATATGTTGGAGATGAGCTTTTACCATTATAAAGGTAATACTGAACCGGAATACGTCCAAACATAGCCTACTTTTAAGTTTGTCAGATGATGAAAGACGACTGTCTTCTGTACGTTTTATATCCACAAGATGTCGCCCAAACCACAGGTCAGTAAAACACTGAGCATAGCAGTAGTGTAATTATTGCGAGTATGAACTGTTAACCAACGCAATTAAATCTCATAGCATTTATGCGTAGCGTATTAAGTCATAAAAATAAGAAATTCACTTTTACTAGACATTAAACTCACAAATGGAAATGTTAAGAACCAAAAAGAAACTCACTGGGAGAAAACACCTGCCATATTGGCCTAGACTACTCAAATTATTTAGTGGTTGTTGTCTTTTTAAAACAACATACTTTTTATAACCTAGAATAACATTTCTGCGACTAACAAGTATAGCCTCAATCCTGAAACAATGCATTGCATTACGTTTACAATGAATCCCTCATTGGACCGGGTAGCCTAAGAAAACTATTGTTCTGAAACATCTCATTATAGAGGTCAACTAATGTCATCCTCATATAATTTGGAATGTTTAAGTTTATGACTGATTCAGGAGAACGGTCTACTTCCCATCACACCCAATAGGCCTGTCTTTGTGACCAGTTTCGACACGTCAGCTAATTACCATTGGACAGAATCTACACAGCAGTCAGATCATGAGTCTGTGTCACAACCCCCCTTTCATAAACTTCCTTCCAGAGGAGGCCCCTCTCAAGCAGCTGAAACTTTCTCTCATTCATGATACTGCCGTTCCCTGACGTCTATCCTCATCCCTCCCCCCACTTCTTCCAGTGGATAATGAGCACACTCAGCTGAAGGCAAGAGTGTATTGTGTGACAGAAAAGGCACTGCTGTCAAACAATGGCCCAAGAATGCATTTTGAGGTCCTATTGATGTTGCTGTGCCAGTGGTGTGACTCAAGTCTGCCTTCCCTAAGGGGGCCTAACTTAGGATACATTCTGTCCCATTATGTGTTTTATGGTTTATGCGACTAGTGTTTTACATTTGTTTTAGTGTATATTCTGTTTTAAGATTAAAGAACTGCTATTATATATTTGTAAACATAAATGTTTTATGAACAACTTGATTGTATTCATATATTTTATTTGTAGCAATTTTACTGACAAATATTTTGCAAAGCTCTGAGGAAAAGAAAATAGAAAAAAAAGAAAAAAGAAATTCAACTTATCAATTGTAGAAGTATGAAAAAGACGGTTTTATGAAGCCGTTCTTGTTTTGGATATTTGAAGCATTGGGGAGTGGTTGGAGACTCAAGTTTAGCCTATGAAGACTTGCATGAATCGTTTCTATGTATTTCCGGATATTGACAATATCAGGTAGCCTATACAAATATTGAATTTCAATATTTAGCGCAATGATACGTATGTATGAAATTATGTGTCAGCTGCTGAATTGCTATAACACAATGTAACTGAACATGTATTAAAACTATTTCCCTTCGAATTAAACATGCTGTAGGGTTGCTGAGTCCCTCTGCTGGATGGAATGCAGGGGTACAAGAAAGAACGACCAAAAAAGGGGGTTTCATTGACTTTTTCTCCGACTGTTTGTAGCTTTAACACTGTGAAATAATACATTCCGACAAAGGCGATTTTGTGGAACTGTTTCATTAAGAACCCAGGTTAGACTATTTTAGCCTACACATAGTGAAAGGCCTGGTCAACTCCCGCCTTGTTTCATATTCGCACAACTAACTGTTGTTTTGATTTTGTCCACTTTGCAATGGAAACCTTTTTTTCTATAACTTGCTAATCCCTGTCAGATCGTCTCGGTTGCTGGTTGGCTATGTGATCTGTCCCTAACTCCATTCTCTATTTTTGCGCTTCCTTGTGCTGCCAAGCCACTGACGTAATGCGTGGTGTTAATTATTAGCATGTGGAAAGCAATGCCGAGACTCTCCTCTGGTAAAACAAGAGTAGCCTAACTGTAGGGAGAAAGTTAGTCAAGATGGCAAAACACACAGATCCGGAGTGGCAGCGCTCCCCACAATTTTAAATCTTGTTGGCGCTCGTCCTGCGACAAACACCACCCATGCAACTTTGCCTAGAAGTGAGTAACGTTTTAACCATTTTCTTTGCCACTTTTTACCAAGCTTCTGGGTTTTGTTTGTCGACTCTTTTGTCCGAACTGCTTTCCATATAAGTTAACTGGCTACACCCGTAAGAGAGACAAAATACGAATTACTTACAGAAGTGTTACACTACCATTTTGTTTTAATATAATTGGAGAATTTATTGATATGCATCCAATGGGCGATCCAATTGGAAGCGTGGATATTTAAGTGTATAAATAAGAGCGGGGAAGTGATTAATGCGCGGGTCTGGATCTGAGTAGTTTATGGAGACAAGGCTGAATATGTATTGCGTATCATAGCTATGCAATGACCACATTTTGGGAATGCTCTAGACTGCGGATTTGAGACTCTTCAATTATTTAATGTAGATCCAAGTAGGCCTATTCCTCTTTATCGAGCCGAATCGCATCACCTCAACATTTTTTACAAAAGATCTAGCATGTCCTCCGTGTTTATGTAGAGCTGTGATTGCTCCAGTGCTGATGAAGCAGTGACAGTTTTGGAGACCCGTTAGTGCATATGGACTTAATTTAAGGTAATATTTTGAATGCGAATGCGGTCTTTTCTAGCAGTTTTATTATAGTGTCGCAATGTCGTTTTAAGTATATGGATTGTAGGTTACAAGCTACATCTGAAGCAATATGTGCTGGAATTGATAGCATAACTTCATATTATAGATACACCGCGCTGGCACTTTGAACCTCGCTGTCTGTAACCTTAAAACGCAAGGAACAGGCGCCCTTCACTTACAAATAACCTACCAGTCGGGATGTTGCGCCAATTACTACTGACAATCGTATTTTAAGGAATGGGTAGATGTGGTTTATTTTTGTTTCGGTGGTGAATGCCACAGGCCCGCATCTGTATGGTAGAGCAGGGCTACTTTTAAATTATAACCCTAGCCCTTTTTTGCTGTACGCAATGGTTGTCAATAATATCGTGGGTTTCAATGGAGAATGGTTTCTTTAAATAACCGGCTATTTCAAGTCTGCCGGGAGCAGTGTTGGCCGAAGCAACAGGGACAATGTCGCATTTCCTCTGCGCCTGGAATTTGTCGCTGGTGAATATGTGTTTGTTACAGACCGACGAAACCACAGACCTTGTCTCTGTGTGACGACATTGTCTCTTAACGATGTATTTTTATTATTTCAGGTCGATCCCTGCGGAAAATGCCAACACTGTTGTGACAGGCAGGAGGAAAGCTGACTCCCGTCTGACTGTTAACCCCCACCCTCCCATGCAGATGCACCCAGGAGAACACCTTGTCACCACCCCCCTCATGCTCAAGCTACACCTGACATCCTACATGCCAGCAGGATGCTATGCCACTTGAACTGAGCGTACCGGCTCAACCCCCCCCCGTAACAGGAACGGGACAAGCGAAGAGGACAATCGACCGAAACAAGTGATAGGTACCCATAAGGACTCTGAGGAACATCCCCATCACCAAGTCCTCCCAAGTTGAACTCTTCTCTCGCGGCACCCACCTGGGGGGAGGGGAGGTGGTCACACTAACCGGTCTCGCCGTTCTGCCAGGCGCGTGTGCCCACAGACCATGATGTTTCGTGACCAGGTGGGAGTCCTGGGCAGCTGGTTTAAGGGGTGGAATGAGTGCGAGCAGACGGTTGCATTGCTGTCGCTGCTGAAGCGGGTGTCACGGACCCAGGCCCGTTTCCTCCAGCTGTGTCTGGAGCACAGCCTTGCAGAGTGCACCGACCTACACGTGTTGGAGGGGGAGGCCAATAACCCAGGTACACACACCCGCCCTATATCGATATAGGATGTCGTTTAAAACTCATGTTTAATATATATTTGAAGGGGGCCACTGGTTATAACCGCCATACTTACTTGCAAAGACAGCAGGGTTTACAGTGCCCAGGCCATGTCACTTGGCAGGGCAACGATGAGGTCCTGGCAGTAGCTGGCGCCGTTATTGAACACCATATTAAAAGTTCACCACCGTGCAACTGGGCCGCTGGTCTGGTTTGTTGCATCAGGCCGGTACGTGGCCATAGAAACAAACACCCAGGCAACCAAACTGGCTCATGGAAATATAGAGCGACATGTTTGCCGGTGTGCTGTAATAACAGTTGTGTGTGTGTGTGTGTGCATGGTCTGATGGTCTAGCACTATTTTTACACACATTGAGAAACTATTGGGGCGCACACAACGCAACATGGGATTCCCATCAGATTCCTAGTGGGCAGTGGCCACCCCTCTCCACATAGTTTCCTCCCAGTTATACAGGCAGGCTTTAATGCAGCACGCGCTGTTGTTCAATATAAGTATGTGAGACATCAAAGATCACCCTGGTTAAGTGGGTCCCAAGCCCTGCTTGTGTGGACGCCTGTCAGAGATCAAGAAGGGATGCAGTGAGGATGGATTCCCAATGCGAACGGGGGGGGGGGGGGTTTACTGGGTACTAGTTAAGCTCCGTTTGCTGAATCGCGCTGCTTTACCAAGCTTCTTTAATTATTTTTAATAGCCTGCTCTCATTGTGCAGTAATTCTAATGCTAAACACGCCCAGTAAATCTGTGTTATGCCCCAACGCTCACTGTGTGTCAAAATTGTGTGGATTTATTGTATTGTTGCTATATGTTGTGTTATTAGCAGAACCAACCATTCAGATTGTAAACAATTCAAAGCTGATTCTGACTATAGATGTTTCCAATACTTCACAAGCAAAATCAGGGCAATGCTTGTTGTTTTTACGGTGGTTAGGTTAAACTGCAGCCTGAACTTGACCACATGGAGCAGTTTACAGAAATATGTAGCCTGTTGACTTCTCTACGGGTGAATAGCAGTACTTCCAAATAGCTTCATTGCTAGTTTGTTACTTTATGACGGCAGATGTGTTAATTGACTGGATACATTTCCTCATTGCTACTTCCAAGTATATAACATGTTCAGATTAGTAGTCCTAGTGTAGAAAGTGCATGTAAATGACGAAGTCCCCTTATATATATATATATATATATATATATATATACACACAGCTGTTAGAAATAGAGATACAGTTCTTTGGCCTGGATGCCACGCCCATCTGTCTCTCCTGTGTTTGTGGTCTGTCCTGCTTTAGTCAACTCGATCGGAGACCGTGGTAACCCCCCCCACCAGCAAAATATGGGAACAGTATGTGTCTCTACAAAGGTGTTGACGTAACATCTGTGGCTCTCACTGTCACCCTGGAATTTAATGACTGATGCCTGTTTTCTCTCTGACATCGTGTGTACACTTGTTTGAAAAATACATGTCACGGTTATTGGAGTCTCCTCATTAATAGAAGTGTGTATGGCAGGTAAAAAATAAAAGCTTGCAGTATCTCTCGGCCTAATTACCAGATTGGCTCAGACAGATGGATGTTCCACAGTCTGTTTGTTTTGGAGGATGTTGCAGAAATATTTCCAGTAGAATGTGTGTCCCTCACAGGGTTCATTTGCAGCTGTGCGTGCCCAGTTGAGTAGACTTATTTGAAAAGTACTGTACTAATGAAAAACACCCTCAATGACCTACTTATTTCCCTGCGTGAAGAGACTGCCTTGTTCCTGTGACCAGAGTGATGCAAGTCAGAAGATGTTTGTGTGTGGAGGGGGAATGTCTTTTACAGATGAGTGGTGTTTATTCTAGTCACTGGATGACATTACATTTTCCGATTTATGCGATTGTGACCCAATTCGAGTGATCTGATTTGCTATTTTGAGCTCCAATACATTTTTGGGGTGCGTTAATCAGGGGAGCTATTTTGCACATTGATGTAAAAGTAGACACTCAATTTTAGTGGCATTTCATTGACATACGCCTAGCAAACCTAGCGCTGTGTGCATCAAATGTGTAAGTTGAAATTCGGTTCAAGTAATATAACCATAGTTGTTGGTTTTGGGTAATTGGATTAAGTCACAAAAGTGCATGAATATTACGGCTAAGCGTTGCTCCCCATGTAAAGTAAGGCATTAACAGCCATGTTCCCTGCCACCTCCGTCCCTGTGGTGGACTGTAGGTAGGCCGGAGGGGCTGCGTCAGGACAGCCATGTTCCCTGCCACCCCCGTCCCTGTGGTGGACTGTAGGTAGGCTGGAGGGGCTGCGTCAGGACAGCCATGTTCCCTGCCACCCCCGCCCCTGTGGTGGACTGTAGGTAGGCTGGAGGGGCTGCGTCAGGACAGCCATGTTCCCTGCCACCCCCGTCCCTGTGGTGGACTGTAGGTAGGCTGGAGGGGCTGCGTCAGGACAGCCATGTTCCCTGCCACCCCCGTCCCTGTGGTGGACTGTAGGTAGGCTGGAGGGGCTGCGACAAGACAGCCATGTTCCCTGCCACCCCTGTCCCTGTGGTGGACTGTAGGTAGGCCGGAGGGGCTGCGTCAGGACAGGGGTGCTGCTGATGTAATGAATGGCTGACTTCATTGAAGCGTGTTTCACTGTGGACCGAGTGGTATAGGGCAGGGAGATCGGAGGGGTGGGTGGCCCATGTTCAGGCTGCTGTGCCCTGGCTCTCGCTTGACCAGCCCGTGTACGTCTCTGTTCCCGGGTCCTGAAAGTCCCACTTCTGGGCTATGATTCAGATGGTTAATCCAAGTAGAAATACGGGCAGCTCATCCCATAAGTAAGGCAAAATCAACAGACTACTTAAGTGCTCTCTGTAAATAAAGGTACATTTTAGGAGCTTTTTGTCCCTTGGTGCTATACTTTAAATGTTTGGATTTCAAATGAAATGGTAATGGTGAGGTTAAGGTATAGACCCTTTTCTGTTTAGGTACTAAAGTAACTTAATCTGTTTCCAGGTAGTGAGCAGAACAGTAAGCGAAATATATATTAATAGGTATTGTTTTTTTACAATGTTATTTGGAATATTACTGTTCATTATCAGCTCAAGATCAGAACAGCTACTCCAGTAAGCTTTCATTAAATGATGGAATTTGCTTGACAGACCCACACGTACTGGTACCTTGTTAATGGATGAACAACCCAATCACTTTTTGGAACGCTGTTTGGGTCTTGTATGTTAATTAGAGTCAATTTATTGGACCTGATCACTTGAATATAACTATCACTTAATTAATCAACATGTATGTGATTAGATTTTAAGTAGTGTTTATGCTATCACTTAATGGTTGTCACAGTGATTCACTATATGCTATGCAGCAGACACGCTTCTTTATGCGCTGGGAAAGATGTTCTGAAAGCGATGAGGATGAATGCAAATTATGTTCCCCTCTAAAAACATCTAAACAACATAATCTCTTTTAGTAGATGATTTACAATTTATAATATTATCTTAACCATATTCCCAATGATATTTAGGGTCCATTTCAGAGATGATGGTCATGTTTGCTTCCGTTCTAGATTAGCTTCACATTGGGGAAACTAGGCCTGGAATAGTTGACTTGCTGGCTTTCCATAGAACAACAAATGTCTACTTGATACATTTATTACTAAATCATTACAAATTACATCCAAAATAGAGTTGTGTAGTGTTATTTTGAGTCCAGTGGCATTGGTTTCTGCTGTCTTTTTGTATACAAAGAGTACGGTTATACCGGCCTGACATCAGTGTGATGGTGTCTGGAAAAACATCTTTATTCTCAGCATTATCTTGGGTGTTTGCATACATATTTGTTTTATGATTTAGAATTGATAATACTTACAGTACATAGGCCTATATTTCAGGGCAGCAAAAGTGTTATAATGTCCACATTACCCCCTGTGGCATTTAGTTTATTGGACATGATTTAGTAAAGCACACGGCTATCTATGTAAAGTCCATGGTGCCAGTCCAAGCAACTAAATTATGATGTCCAATGAACTCTCAGTAGACCTCCAAGATATCAAGGCATAGATCTGGGTAATGTTATAAAATACATATTGAGTTCAAGGAATTTTGGAGCCGCTAAGACTCCTAGAGTGGGCCAAACATAGGAACTGAGCAAGGAGGGCCTTGGTCAGGAATTTGACCAAGAAGCTTCACAGTTTATCTGCAGGTATGCAAGAGCCTACTAGAAGGACAACTATCTCTGCAGATCTCTATCAACCAGGCCTATATGGTTTGGTGGTTTAGTGGTTAGATGGAAGTCACTTCTGGGTGAAAAGCGTACAAAAAACCGCTTGAGAAACTAGTAAGCCTGAATGCCAATGACTATGTCTGACATCATCATTACTCATCACTTGATTCATCCCATCCCTACAGTGAAACATGATTGTGAAAGAATTATGCTATGGGATGCTTCTTGGCATGCATTTGGAAAGTATTAAGACTTGCACTTTTTCAGCCTTATTTTAAAATAGAATAAATGGTTTTGTCTACTTAGCAAAATCAATGAAAGAATATTCTGCGATTATTGCCGCTTATGTATAATGCTACAAGCATGGCACACTAGTATTTGGGGAGTTTCATCCATTTTTCTGATCCTGTCAAGCTCTGTTAGGTTGAATTGGAAATGTCATTGCAAAGCCGTTTTTTAGGTCTCTCCAGAGATGTTGATTGTTCCAGGCTTCGGCTGGGCCACTCAAGGACATTTACAGACTTGTCACTAAGCCACTCCTGTGTGTTTTGGATGTGTTCTTAGGGTTATTTTCCTGTTGGAAGATAAAGTGGTAAGGGGTTTCTGTCTGGCCACTCTACCATCAAGGCCTGATTGGAGGGGTGGAAAGATGTCTGCCCTATCGCTGCACAGGAACTCCTGAGTTCTGTCAGGGTGACCATCTTGTTCTTCGTCATCTCCCTGACCAAGGCTCTTTTTCCCAGATTGGCTCTGCGGAACGCTCTAGAAACTATGTTGGTAGATTTTTATGCTACAGAAATGTTTGTTAACAAATGTCTTTAATCTCATGGATTAGTTTCTGTTCTGAACTGTGGGACCTTAAACAGACAGGTGTGTACAAATGTCTGTGGTCCAAATGTACAATCAATTGGATTTACCACAGGTGGAAACCAGTACATTTGTAGAAACATCAACTTGGATGGATGATCAATGGAAACAGGATTTTGGATGTTATAGAAAAGGTTCTGAATAGTTATGTACATTTAATAGTTTCGGTTTATTATGATATTTATTGTGTGATAGTTTTGTTTTTTTATTGCAAAGGATTCAAAAACCTGTTTTTGCTTTGTCATGTATAGGGTATAGACCAAATAGGATTTTTCAGATGGGTGGGCCATGTTCCTTTTTTCTCACACTCTCTGCCCTCCTTCATGCTCCGAATGTCTTGTCTAACCCTAACTCAGATTAGACCCTGGCTTACTGATTGAAAAAACATAATTAAGAAAGGAATTGTTGTTTAATATCTTCCGCTGTTGTGTTCAGGTTGATAATATCTAGGACTAATCGCTGAAGTGTTTTAGTCCAGGCATATTCACTTAACTGAACACGTGCTTAATTGGTCATGACAAAGCAGCCACACCAGGGGTTCTCAAACACCTCATAGGGACCTTCAGGTATTTTGAATGTATGTATTCCACACCAAAATCAACTTAGGTACTAATTATTAAACCCTTGGCTTGGTCAGTCAGATGAGCTAGTTCAGGGCTACAATGAGATGTGGGAGATGTCTAGATGAGCTGGTTCAGGGCTACAATGAGATGTGGGAGATGTCTAGATGAGCTAGTTCAGGGCTACAATGAGATGTGGGAGATGTCTAGATGAGCTAGTTCAGG
>JACXGK010000891.1:72380-86073 GCA_016801125.1 Novumbra hubbsi
AGGGCTACAATGAGATGTGGGAGATGTCTAGATGAGCTAGTTCAGGGCTACAATGAGATGTCTAGGGGTCACCAGGAGAGATTCAAGTAGAACTGGGAGGACCAATCTATGGTCATTCGTATCCTGATGATGTCATGGCAACACAAGCCTATTTGACCTGGTGGTCAAAGTTCAGTAATCATCTGATTCAAGTTGGACATGATGCTCCCCTGTCTATTCCCGTCCTACTACTGCTGATAGAAAAAGCACGGTTGTTTAAACGGCATTCCTGTCTGATGTCGTAAATGGGTTTCAACGATGGGGATATTGTCTAGGAATGTGGGCATGGAACATAGTGGAGAAGGAACAACGGAGCAGAAGGAGATTTAGGGCTTCCCGTAAAAAAAGAAAAACAACTGACCATTTAGGAAATCATGACGATGAAGGAAAAAATAATATGTAGTTAAGACCTTTTCATTATATGGTTTGTGCCCTATTTAGAGCCCCATGCTCTTTACTTCTACCTGGTCTATTTACAAGGGCACTATTGTGTTGTTCAAATTCAGTCAATCAAATGTATTGATAAAACCCTTATTACATCAGCAGTTTTCACAAATGTCTAAATAAAAAAACATTTTCTAGACCAGAAGCATGACCAGATGGACAGGGTCAACCTGGGCTAGTAGTGGTTGTGGGGTGGGTTACAATGGAGAAGGTGAACATACCGAAGTCCTCAGGCACAATCATTTCTCTGAGTAAAACCTTAAGGGGTGAGACAGGGCCATAGTGTCACTGGACCCTCTAACTGGGAGAGGCCCCGGACAGGGCCCAACAGGCAGGACGTCAATCTAACCACTTTGTCTTTCCGTTCACTTTCACACCCCTGGGCCAATTACACTTAATTATAGACCATGCTGAAGAGAAGAGTCTTTGGTAGACACTTAAAAGTTTTAACCTTAATTGACGGACCACTGCACAGTAGTGAAGCTCTCTGAGAGAAAGCCTCTAGCTGTTTGTGAAAATTGACATTTTGGTTCTGGATGACATCACACGGAGGCAGCACACTTGTAAACAGTAATAACCCCTAAACTGGGCCTTGAGGAATGCCCAAACATATCTTTGATTTATCAGAGGACATGCCGTCCACACATACAAACTGATATCTCTAAGCTAAATAAAATTTAAACCAGGCTACAAAGTGTCTGTGCAGCCCAGTATGGGTTTCCAGTCTCCAAGAGAAGGGAGTGATCAATGGCGTCAATGGCAGCACTAAGAAACAACTGGAGTATTAGTATCTGCACGCAAACTTAATCATAATTTCAGCCAGGGAATGTTTTCACCTCTGGCAGGTTTGTGTCTATAGTTACTGTACTTGCTGGACTGTAGTAACTCACATCATGTTGTGAATGGCCAAGGCAAGGCCGTAATTGGCGATTTATCTTTGAGGTCGACTCAAAACAAAAAAACTGTTCCACAATGTAATCCAATTGCCACATTTTGATTGAATAAAAAGTTAAAGTGGGCTCAATGGATTTTTGTGAAAGTAAATAAACAAAATACTGATAAAATACATGTAATTGAAGATTTAGCCATATACTGAATTCAGTATTAAGAGTCTTTTGACAAAAGTGTGCCTTTTGTGGGTCTTTGTTTGGAGATTGTTTGACCTAGATTTATATTTGGGTGAAATTACTTTTACCCAAAATATTGTACTTGATGGACCTGTTTTTCACAACAAGCCATTATTCACCTCTGTCCCATCCTGGGATTAGAATTATCATTATTGTCCAGATTAATTAATACAACTGTGTGTCCCAAGTAGCAAAAACTGTATTGCAATTGGTCACATGCTCAAAAAACACTTCAAATTAAGATTTAATTAACTGGGCTGTTTTTGTTGATATTTATTGTCTGATTCATTAATAATTTACATCAACCTTATGTTGAAGTTTGCATTCTATAGCCACTCCGACTAGTTTCCATTATCACTGTCATACAGGTATCTTGGTAATTTTAACATTTAGCAGTTAATAGTTATGTTCTCAAACTTTACTGAATTGGTGGAACAACCCAGAAAACATTACTGTTAAGTTAAAAGAAGATTCCAGACTTGCTCAGGTCTCCCCAGCCTTAACCCTACTCACCTTCCAAATGCTCTTCTGAAGGAGGAATGAAATGTTTGTAGGCCTCGTCCAGTCCTGTCTAGTTGGAGAGAAAAGAGTGCTTGTCTCCCATTTGGGTGTTGAACTATTCCATTGCACCCACGCATGAGCAAACAGTTTATTTCTGGCCACTCAGCTCTGTGTTCCGTGAACTCATACGGAACCTCAGGAATGGCGGGACGGAGGACTTGCCAAACAAAATTTCAGTCAGAATCAAAATGCCACTTTTTTCCCCCTTTCCCAACCCTCATGGCAGCTCGAAGACTCAACTTCACTGAAGGAAATAAACAGTAACTGAGAGAGCTTTCTTAGCATCTCCCCTGAGGAACTATCAAGGCCCATTCTGCCACTATGTGGTGAGTTGAGCCTGAATGAAAGCACTTGTATTGACGTCAGATATTTTTTAAAGGGTGTCATAGCTTCTATTATTACAGAGCTGATAGTGATTATAAAACATGTCTTCACAGGAACCAATATTGTTTGAAATTTTGACTTCAAAATTAGACCGCTCATACGAACCTTTGTCGGCTCGCAAAATTTTAGGAATGACCAGTTCTTAATTTTAAATTTGATAGTGTTTAGATGTGTTTTTGTATGTATACACTGTTCAACAAAATTGAGGTAACACTTGGTTCTTGATGAATGAAATATATCAATAATTAAAATCTTTACTGTACATTGTGTAATTTGTTGAGGAAAACAAAAAACAAAATCACCAACCGATTGAGGGCTGGATTCATAGTCACACTGAAAATGATAGTAAGCAATTGAAATCAAAGGTTGTTCCAACTTGAATTTCATCAGCAACACACTTCTGTATAGACAACACTATGTGGCGGCATCGGATGCACCGATACATAACGTCCCAGAGGTTCTCAATAGGATGTAATGTGTTGTATTGCTTTAACATATTGCGTTGAAATCCTCCTCAATCCAACCTAGACGCTCTCAGATCATCTAATGCAAATTAGAGCAATATTACCACCTTCCCCCATTGGATCTTTGGCACAGCTAAAAACGGTCTTAAATAGAATACTAAATCTGCTAACACAGCTTCTAGGTCAATTCCAACAAAGCACCGGACGGGTGCCCCGCTTAAAGACGTCAGAAACATTCTACCGGCCGGTCAAACCCCTTTTTTTTTGCAACTGTGCCGTTTCACCAAAGGTGTGAACGGATGCTCCCTCAGCACTTGGCGTCGAAGACTGCAGCTTTGCAGCACATACTAAAAATCCGAATCCATCCTCCATCTCAGACAGGTGAAATGCATTGGCATGCAGTAGATGAATGGGCATCGGAACCAGAGTATTGGATGTTTCCTCAAATGCTTCAAGCCCTCCCTCTTTCTCCTGAAGCAGCTGGCCATTCCTGGTGGCATTAGACAGTGCGTGTCATTGTACACCGAGGCTGGTCTGGGCTTGGGCGCTGTCCAGACACAACTAACTGCATGTGGACTCACACTGCAGGCACTGCTGTCGCGTCCTAAAGACGAGGGGAACACTGAGCTCTAAGCACAACACACGTCATGACATGGGGCTGTTTGTGAAAGCACCGAGCATGGTACATGCCTGCCTGTCCGTTTGTGGAACCACTTGTTGTATTCACTGCTTAGATCGCACATCAGGTCTCGATTAACAAAATATGTTGAAGATAAATCTTTGCGTACATTGTGTAATTAGTTGAGAAAAAAAAAACGTAACAATGGTCAATGGAAACCAAACTCACCAACCGATTGTGGGCTGGATTCCTACTCACACAGAAAATCTAAGTAAACAGTTAAAATCGCAGGCTGTTCCCACTTTTGTGAATCTCATCCCAGCAACTCGTAATGTGACTCAGTAGTGTGGTCTCTACGTGCCTATTTGTACTCCCGACAACATCTGGGCATACCCCTGATGAGACAGTGGATTGTGTCCTGGGGGATCTCCTCCCAGGCCTAAATCAGGACATCAGCAAGCTCCTGGACCATCAGTTGCGCTACTTGGCGGCAACAGATGCACCGATACATAACGTCTCAGAGGTTCTCAATTGGATTCAGGTCTGGGGAACACGAGGGCCTGTCAATGGTATCAATGCCTTCATCATCCAGGAGGAAACCAGGGCCTGCTGCACCAGCAAAGGGTCTGACCTACCAAGGATATGCCTCCCAAGACCGTCATTGACCCATCGCCAAACCATTCATTCTGGATTATGTTGCAAGCAGCATAACGTTTACCATGGCATCTCCAGTCTCTTTCACATCTGTCACGTGTGCTTAGTGTGAACCTGTTCTCCTTTGTGCAGAGAACAGACCTGCCAATTCTGGAGTTCTATGGCGATTGCCACTCAAGCTGCACAGTGCTGGGCTGTGAGCACATGTCCCACTTAAGGATGTCGGGCCCTCATGCCACCCTCATGGAGTCTGTTTTTTACAGTTTGGTCAGTAACATGTACACCAGTAGCCTGCTGGAGGTCATTTTGTGAGGATCTGACAGTGATCCTCCTGTTTCTCCTCTCATAATGTGGCAGATACCGGTCCTCCATGCGCTTAACACTGCTGGGAGACACAGCAAACCTTGCCTTGTGATGGCACATATGAATGTGACATCCTGAAAGAAGCTGGACTTCCTGTGCAACCTGAATGGGCTTCAGGTATTGCCTCATGCTACCAGTAGTAACAAGTACACTAGCAAAACACAACTAGGGACGAATTAGTCAGGAAGTATAAGGAGAGAGAAACTGTCTGTGGCAACCACCTACAAAATCCTTCCCATTTTGGGGGTTGTCTTGCTGTTTCCTCCAGTGCACCTGTTGACAAAACCTCCAGTGCACTTTTGACAAAACCGGTGATATTGATTCACAATTGCTAATGCTTCCTAACTGGACAGACTGATATTGCTGACGTTTTTTTGACTGGGTGTCATACTGTGATGATTACAGGTTATGTTATGTTTTTTTGAGCAGTGCATATAGTTACATACCCAATAACTGTGTATATATAAATATTGATGTGTATATTTACACACACACAACCTATCTGACCTTATTACTGTCAGTCACGTCCTTCTTCCCCCACTGAATGAGGGTTTCAGCCTTGGGCAAAGTGCTCCCATTGTGGTTGACCGACTCCTGCTGACAGACAGCTGATTGGCTGTAGCGCTGGGATGACAACCGCTGAGTAAGTTGAAGCCCATGGCAACGGTTGCCAGTGAGAACAGCAGAGGGAGGGACTTTGACTCTGGTGGGATGGCAGTGACATCACTTAGTCCAATCTCTAGAAGAAATGTGTGTGTGTGTCTTTGCTGAGGATGGTGTGTTATTTTTGCATTCAATACACTTAAGGTATTTAAACGACGTAAAGTGAGCCGCTGAAAACAAATGTAAATATAACTTGTTTTGAAGCACCTAATTAATTAGTCTACCTATAGGTGCTCTTGGCAATCACAGCATTTTGCTTTGCCTTATAAAATCTTTTATCAGAGCTGAGCCCCTACAGAATCAGGATTTGCTCGTTGTGATGTTAATATTATTATATATTTTTTTATATTGGTTATGAGTTTGTTTGTAAAGTTAACTTTATTGCCTTAACTTCTGACATTTTATAGTGAAGTTATAATATGCACAATGAATCTTGGGCCTTACTTCAGTTTAGAGACTGTAAGGGTAAAGACATCTGACCTTCTCTGGGTAATTTATTTTACTCAACGGTGGGCTACCATCTGTGTTCTATCTCTGAGTGCTACTGTCAGGTAATCTCAACCGGGTGCGTCCTGTATAGTCATCTTGCTCACACCCGCACACAGACACACACACACACATTCGCACGCACACACAGTGCCCTATATTCAACCGTTACTGAATTTGCTTCCTGCCAAACCCTCCTCTCCCCAACACACAACTTTCTGAGGGGCTTTTATACAACTAACATCCGCAATATTAGAGAATCCGCTTTTTCTAACATGGTGAAACCTGCTGTAGGATGTGACTTGCCAGAAAGCAATGCCATTCTTTTTTTCTGTTCTAGCCATACGTGTACTTGTTGAATAATAGAAATGCATTGGAAGGTCTATGGTACCCAGTCAACAACAATGGTACCAATGAATTTTCTTGCATTTGACTGCTCCTTTGTCTGCTGTGGATTCTTGAATGGCCATATTATACTGTAGGTTTGTCTCACACTCAAGCCAGTTCCTGGGTTCACACCATGGTATCAGGTCTGTTCTCCTCTCCTACCCACACATTCCTGCTGTAGTCTGGACAAAGTGCACTCTGCTGTACACACACAGGTCAAAATGTCCCACACAAAACACACACACAGGGACGCAGTTTAACCAGTTTTGTTGGCCGCGTTGTTCCAGATGTGCTGCATGCTGCTCTGCAGTGCTTCTGCTCTTGGTTGGTTGGTCTGATGGACTGTTCTGTACATCTGTGCCTTTGGAAAGTATTCAGACCCCATTTCTTTTTCCACATATTGCTCGTTATGCACTTATTTATAGTCGATTATTTATTGAAAAGGAATAACTGAAATATCTCATGTACCCTTTGCCATGACACTCCGAAACATTCTCTGGTCGGGTGAGGCGAAAGCTGAACTGTAAAGCTGAATGCCAAGCACTACTTCTGCCAGTCACTACCCCCTCATCACCTGGTTAATACCATTCCTACGGGAGGGCACGGGGGTTAGGGCATCATCCTCTGGGGATCCTTGTCAGTGGCAGGGACTCGTCCGGATTAAGGAAAGAACAGAGCAAAATACAGAAGAAAACTTCATGACCGTTAGACTGGGACAGATTTTGACGACGACCCAAAGCACACAGCCAAGACAATGTTGGAATGACTTAGGGAAAGTCTGCGAATGTCCTTGAGTTGGGTTCAAAGCCTGGACCTGAACATCTGGTGGAAGACCTGAAGTCTGCAAATGCTCTCCATCCAATCTGACTGCGCTTGAGTCCTTGGATCCACAAGGAAACTGCCTAAATCTAGGGTAGTCCTTGTGGAGGCGTACCCAAATATGCTCAAAGCGTTGATCACTGCCAAAGACGTTTCTACAAAGTGCTGTCTGAACAGGGTATGAATACTTACGCATGTGAAGATGCATGTTCTTTGCAATTGTTTTTGAGGAGGGATGCTGATAGTGGTTCATTTCTAGTTGGAATTGAACCGATGTGGAAGGTCTTACCAGGCCACAAACGGACCACCCACACTTCTCTCCACCACCCCGGCTTGCCATCACCCCTGTGTGTACAGCCGTGGACAAACGTTTTGAGAATGACACAAATATACATATTTTACAAAGCGTGTTTTCTTGCTTTGTCTTTGTTGGGTATTGAGTGTATAAATTACGTCTCTCGCACTACATAGAGTGGAGAAACCCAAGTGGGTCTAGATCATTTGCAAAGACATCTGTACAGGGTTTCCTCCGTTCTGTTAACTTTCTGTTGTGTTTTGTCTGGGTTAATGCATTGGGATACTGCTATATTATACACCGTTGCTGCAAAGGCTTTGCCACATGCGATTTAATACAGAAAATAAACCACAGCGCAACCTCCTGACATGCTAACCAGTCATTTTCTTTCCTCCATCCATTGTCGCAAAACAAAACCAGGCCAGCATATGGTCCATACACCCGTTCATTTTTACCAGGTACGGAAGTCCAGGTTTTCTTCCAGAGTGGAAAATGATTATCATTCTTCTCCAAATGGCTGAGGAAGGGAGCTAGCCGGGGAGAGGGAGGGGCAGATGGGGGCTCAGCCATTTCCTTAAATAGAGCACCGAGCCCTCTCCAGTCGGGCCAGACTTGAGGCTTGCATTCCAGGCATAGCTGCTACTGTGACATTCTGAACGGCACAGCCGCAGCAGCTTCCATCAGGTAGACCGACCCAACCCCACCTCCAGGCAACCGCTTATACAGCCGCGGCTTTTGAACGTTTGTTTTTGCTACGGTGTTGTCAGGGGTGACGGGAGCGTTGAGAAGGATGTCGTTTGTGTTTACTTGGGCTTTTTCAATTAAAGTGACACTCTGGCCAGCCAATGCATCCGCTTCAACATCGTGTTGTTACCAGCAGGGTAGGAAATGAACACCCGCTACCAAATGTTTTTTTTATTCGGCGCATAGAGTAGACGTTAGCCAAATGGATCGTTCACAAAATACCACCCAAAACGTGTTAATCCTAAAACATTATTAGACATTCAACCACGTATATCATGAGGGCATTGCTTGGTTGGTATACAATTTGTCAGCGCATTGCAAAACAAATGGTACATATTATTATATTATAGCTACATGTTGACAGAACGCATTTTGCTTTCTTTCTAGCTTGCTTGATAGCAGAAATGGGGCTTAATATTTCTTGGATACTAACTAACTCTGCAAAGCAAAGAAGCAATTTTCTGATAAGTGGCGACAGAATGCCACTAGCCAATCCTGTACCTTTCCAGTATATCTGTTGGATACAAATCTGGTTTGTAATGCCAATTTTTCAATGGTAATAAATTATTTTGCTTTCAGACTGTCAATGGACACACAACCCAGTCCATCCCTATACAAAGCTGTATAATTACACCTAAAAAAAAAGGTCAGAAATGGGAATGAGGAAAGGGATACAATGCCATTTTACATGAGTATGACTTTTAGGTAGCAATGATGCCTTACCTTTACCTGAGTGGAAGAGTATGTTGGCCATCTTGAAGACTCATCACTGGCCAAACAACCGAAGACACATGGCTACACCTAGAGTTAGACACAACACTTCATCTCTCTTTCTCTCTCACAAACACACACATTCACAGAGAAGGTACACTCTTCCACACACAGTGAGACTCAGAGGACTCTGAGGCTACTGACAGAAGCAGGTGTTTCCCACTTTGTTGTCTGTCCAGCTGAGCTCAATAGATAGTTAGGCCCACATAGCCCCGCTACGATTGCCAATGCCCAGATAAGGACTAAAGGTCATCAATATAAATGGAACCTCAAGGAGAGAAAGACACTTGCAAGGAAAGCGCAAACCCACACATACGCTCATACTTTTTTGAAGGGAAATCAAAAGTCAGATGATCATCCATCTGTATTCTCGCATTTGAAAAGTCCCACCTTCAGAAGACAGAACACAACGGATTCTATTGGAACTGAGCAGTACTAAAGGGCCTGTCACCCACCCTAACCTCATTCTGAAATGGATTGGGGGATGAGCAAGAGTTTATCACTTTCTAGTAATGGTGTTTTTGGATGATCACCCTAATAGAACATAGTGGATGAGAGATTTACTCGATTTTTAGCACCAAGTTGACGAAAAGGCTTCTACAGTAGGGCAGAATTTAATCTTAGCCTGTCAGATACTAAATCTGTTCGGCTATACAGAAGCAGCCGACACGTAGACGTTTTCAATTCTGTGGAAAGGTATGCGTTCCTCGTTGTGCGACTGGGGAAAATATGCATTATGGCTTCCTGCTTATGTGCCCTTAAATGGACTGAAGTACTCGTCATCAATTGCCAGGGGACTGTGTTGTCCTGACGTGCTGGGATCCATCACTGAGTGAATGAATGACACTCGCATCATTCTGCAAGACCGTGCTTGAAGAGCTTGTTCTGTTTCTGCGTGTCTCGGGGGTTTGTGTGTGTGTCTGTTTGTCTGTCTGTTTGCACTTTTTGCAAAACATTTTTTAATTATAGCTCTGAAAAGTTTGAAAATGCTGTTTATCCATACATATCCATTTTGGATATAGCTTACTCTTGGTGTTGTTTCCAGAATTTAATAAATTCCATTCCGATGTATTCAGAATTTTGGTGAACCTGTCTTTATTGAGGTATAAAGGGGATACAAGTTGCACACAGGACATGCTCCAACCCCCTAAAAATTCCCCCAAAAGGTACGAATTTAGGAAGAAACTTTGATAGGAACCTGGCTCTTAGAGGTCACATTATCCCAGGGGTTCCTCAGATTTGTCTGGTAAGAAATCAAATACTGTTGCCCCGCCTTTTGTGCTTTTGCAACTTCTCGTTCATAACAACTAGTGGTGTTATCGTTTAGAGGCCGAGTGCTACCTTATTCACCAATAAGATCAATTATAAGACAGTTGGGAGGAGTTAATTCTGCTACAACCATCCCTGCAGACGCTGACTGTCATTTTTGACACCACAATGACATTGGCTGATGGTGTCTGAAGCCATGCTTCTAACATTGACATCTTCTCCACAAGATTATTGTCTCAAATGGTGACCTCAGTGTTTGACGGTCCTTCAGATGAACCGAGCCGGAATCTGAGCCATTAGTACAACTTCTTTTCAGATCCATTTCTCCGTTCCTTTTTTTTTCTCCTAATTTCCTTCTTATCTCCTCCTTATCTTTCCTCCTATTTATTCTCTGCCTCTGTCTGTCTCCCTGTGTATCCGTCTGTGTTAATCTCTCCACTCACCTGCCTTCTCTCGCCCCCTCACCTTTCACCCGTATCGAGGCGTACGGTGAGCGACGAGAGGCCCTGGTTCTGGGCTGCTGGGGCGGGCCTGCGGGGGCCTGTCGGCCTGCTTGTCAAGGCCTGGTCCCCGCCCTGTAGCCGAGGGGAGAGGGCGGGGCAGGCCAAAAGCCTGCGATGAGCTCACTCCTACATGCGGTCTTACTCAGACTCACTCGGTCTCTCTCCCCCTCAGATCGGGGCTTTTCTTAGGGAGACCAGTCATGCCTAATGCTACACTTTGGATCTGAATCTCCATCTCTGCCTTTTGAAGAGCCTCGAGTTTGTACGAAATCTGTGCTGAATTACCATACGAGACGAGCACTGAAATCTAACCGAGTGGCTTAGTTTCGATATTCAGGCGGACGGTGGTTTCCCTTCCTCATAACAGACCCTGATCTGTAACATATTGTCTCTTGGAAGTTATTTTGTGTAAACGTATCCAGGCCTTTCACATACCATGACAGTGTGTCAACATTGGTTAAGACTAGTATCCCCAGTACTTCGTCTCTCTGTCTGTCTCTCCTGACCTGTCTGCCTGCCGGTCCGGTGGTTGTCTGTCTCTCCTGACCTGTCTGCCTGCCGGTCCGGTGGTTGTCTGTCTCTCCTGACCTGTCTGCCTGCCGGTCCGGTGGTTGTCTGTCTCTCCTGACCTGTCTGTCTGCCGGTCCGGTGGTTGTCTGTCTCTCCTGACCTGTCTGTCTGTCGGTCCGGTGGTTGTCTGTCTCTCCTGACCTGTCTGCCTGCTGGTCCGGTGGTGAGAAGAGTGTTTGTTTTGAAAGGGGCTTGGCCCGGAGCTACATAAGGCTGTGTGTGTGTTGACGGTGAGGGAGGGGCGTGGTGATCTCAAAGAGAAGCTATGTGTCTAACCGGGCCGGTTTTGTGGGGGATGCAGCAGCGGTTCGGGCCACTGCACGGAAACGGCACGTTCTCCATCTAGGACCTGTGGTATGCCAGCACATTCCTCCCCGCTGAGCTAGAGAGTCCAGTCGGGAAAATCCTGTTGAGGTGTGTGTGTGTGTCTCTTGCCACAGTCCAGTTCAGTGTCTTTTTCATCTTCCTCTATGGGGTGAAAAGTACAGGCAGACCAAAGCATTTCTCTCTGTCCTCATTGCTTTTCTTTCCATTGTTGTTAAAGGCTTAACTCCTGTTGCTCTTTTGTGAGCGGACCACTTTTCCGCTGTTCATTTCTTTTTCAAAGGTCCTATATGGCGGGAGGGTCACTGCCATTCATACGGTAGCATTAGCATACGACCCCCCCACCTCCAACATGCACTCACTGTCGCTAACCCTCATTAAGCAAAGGCTAGCGTTAGGGGAACATGAGGTGCGGACCGAAACGAGCCGCTGTGTTGAATCAACACACTGTAAAGTAGAAGCGAGCCCCGGTATCAGGGAGCAGACAGAGCACCGGGCTTGGTCCCCATGAACCAGGGCTCTCTCTATTCTGTCATGAGATGAACTCCAGCCGCATGGGTTGTGTTCTGTGTTTTGCCCGCTCCGAGTACACACCGTGCACCCGGCCTCCAGGGACTGGTAGTGGCGCTGCGTGTGGCGTGTGTGTGTGTGTGTGGTGGCCTGCAGGCTGCCTTTCGGTGCGCCCTCCCGATCTGGAATAAACAGGGCGTTATCTTTCCCTGCCGTTGTTGGGAGTGTGTGATTTGGACCAGGCTTATTTTTAGAACAAGGAGAATCATGTGTCTCTCCTCATTTTCTGTGTGTGTTTCTGTGATAATTATATCAGAGGTACAAAAAATCGGCCCAAACTGTGGAAAATCGCGATTTGGAGAAACGTTTAAGGTCACAAGTTAAAATTGATGTTGAGTTTTGGGATAGGATCAAACAGGATTTCTTTAAAAGGCAATAACCTTGTTCCTGCTTAGATAAGTGAACATGTGGGTGGAGTGATTCATCTCAGGGAGATAGTGAAAGCACTTTCCTAATATTTCTACCATGACTCAGCATTATTCCAAGGCTCATTTCTGTTGAACAGACATTCTTAAACAAAGCGTGTGTATTTACCATGAGTCATGCTCCCCTAGCTGCTGAGTTAGCATTCAGCCACCATCTCTCATCTGTTGTTTCAAAGGTTCACTTAATTAAAAGGAGACTCTTTCTTCTGAATTTGTTGGCAAGTGTACGCTGGGCCTAGTGGGACACACCCAGTGACCACCTCGTATCACAGTCTCTCTCTCTCTCTCGCAAATGAGGAGGAAACCAAACGATGTCCCAATGGGGAACCTTAGAAACAGCCAGACACACTGAGGGGGCACCGGAGGTTGATTTCTCTGCCCGGGTGCCACGTAGAGTTCACCGGGCGGACAGCGCTGCGTTGTTTTCGCCGTTGTTGGGGGTGGAGGAGGGCATTCCTCTGCCGGACCGCCGGGCAGTGATTCACACGTTCCCTCTAGTGACCTCCTTATCTCACCTTCCCTCCCTCTCATTCCTGTCACTTTTTCCACTTCTTCGTTTCGCTCTTTACCTTTCTCTGCTCTTCACAGACACCGTTCCCCCCCCCCTCCTGCTCCCTCGGCGTCAGTGTCCCTCTCCTTCACGCGCACGTGTCCTGCTACTCTTCCGTTTTCCTCCTCCGTCTCCCGTCGGCTTGCTGCCCTGCTGCCCTGCTCCTCGAGCCGTGTGGACCGGGACGGGGAAGACGGGCGGCTCTGCGGTCCAACTGTTTTCACCAGTTCAGTCTCAGCTTGCTGAAAGCTGACTTCACTTAAGGGCGGGGTTATTGTAGAGTAAGGCAGGCCGCCTCCTTTCAGCAGGGGAGACGGAGGGATTTGAAGATTTGGAGGGAGAGAGATACGGAGGGGGAGATTACTCGGGGGTGGGGGGGGGGGTGACTGCTCACTCTTTCCATTCCCTCTCCACAGCCCCTTCTGCTCGGTCAGCTTCTCTTTTCCCTGCCTCTTTTTCTCTCTTCCTCCCCCTTTCTCGCTTCTCCCTCCCCTTCCTGCTGGATGAGGTTAGCACTTGCACCCGGAGGGGTCCGAATGAGAAGGGAAGCAAAGTAGTGCGGGCGGGGGGGGGTTTCTGACAGGCTGTACCCCCCCCCCCCCCCCCCCCCCCCCCCCCCCCCCCCCCCCCCCCCCCCCCCCCCCCCCCCCCCCCCCCCCCCC
>JACXGK010000892.1:7925-21648 GCA_016801125.1 Novumbra hubbsi
TGTTGTGGTTCAGTGGGGGAATCAGACGGTTCTGGTGTTGTGGTTCAGTGGGGGAATCAGACGGTTCTGGTGTTGTGGTTCAGTAGAGGAGTGAATAACTAAAGGCCCGCCTTGCTATGAGAGCACACAGTGTACAATGACTAGGAAGAGATTTTTGCTTTTATACAGAGTTTGTGTGTGTGTGTGTCTACCTAAATGAGGCGACACAGTTGAAGGTGGGCCAGCCCATTACGAAGCTCCTGTCCCTGGGACTGAGACTGCCCTCACACACCACCTCCACACAGCCAGCCGTCCACATCTCACACACACGCACTTGAGCCTTCAGCTTGAACTGAGTGGATGACCTATAGGAAACACACAAGAGGGTCACACACACACACACACAAGTTGACACACTAGCACGCACATCCCCCGGAACACATCCAGTAATCCTGAGTATGCGCACATCTCAGAAATACGCACATCCACAAAGTCCTCCCCAACATGCAATTTCTCCGCCAGAATGTAATAAAGGCAATTATAGCTGTCTCCACTATGTAATGGTCAGCTCCACCCAGTGGCACATGATGTTGAATATAGGTTGGAGAGAGAGAGGGGGGGGGTGGGGTGGTTTCTGTTGCCACAACATCGCAGCAACGTTGCAGCAACACTCTGAGCATTGCTGGAGCGCTGCCCGATGATCGCGGTGGGGAGCCCCTGAGGGCCTGGTGAGGGGTCTTTGATCTGGGCGTGGCCTGAGATGGATGTAATTGGCTCAGAGGTAATTATAGGAGGGATAGGGCATCCCGAGAGACTGGGGGATTTGACCTGATGGAGGGAAGAGAGGAATGCTGTTTAACTGTTGCCTTCCTCCCTCTCTTTCTCTCGAAACCCTCTTTAACACACACACACACAGACTCACTTGGCTTTCGCGATGAGGAGTGTGTCATTGAAGAGGAAGAGGTGTCTCTCCTGTGTCTGCAGGCCAGTCTTCAGCTGAGTGTGGGCGTGGGCCAGGAACACCCTCCCTGGGGAGAGGAAGGCCTGCACCAGGGGACAGGTCTCTGGGCTGACCGGAGCCCCACAGCTCTCCCTGGAAGAACACACACACACACACACTGTTAGAGTAACAAGTTCACCGTTTACCAGGAGAGTCATTACAGTTTTGATGGGTCAGTATGAGAACACTTGATTGGGTCTCCCTCTCCCAATGTTGTCATATCCTGTAACTGTATCCTATATGCCTGGCTCGTCACCACAACACCAAAAAGATTTGTGAAGACCGTTCTCCTTTTCCCCCAAACTGCTCTTCCAACCAGGAAGTCATGTGGATCAACATATGTGAGGACCCGCACACTGGCCAATGACATCAATTTACCCAAGACATCCACAGGGGTCGCTAGTGAGTAATGAAATCCCTCCAGACGACGCCTTCCCATTACATCCTGGCCAGTCACTCGTCAGCTAGGCCTTCCCAGGAGACTCATAACACAAGGCTGTCAACATCCTCAGCTAGCGGCTCAAACAGACGTACGACCCGGCATGGGCAGTACAGAGGTGCAATGGAGCTATGAGATACCAGTACCCTCTTGTGTGGGACATGAGAACCAATGTTCCTGGATGTCAACGAGAAGTGTGTTAACTTTGGAACGGACAAACACTCCGGGAATGGAAAAATGACTGGTCACACGAGCACATTCAACAAAACAATCTGAAACACACTGATAGCGTATAATCACAGCATCTGGGTCTGGGGAGAGGTGTCTTCCTGAATATTGTCAATATCTACCGTGGGCATGTAGAGCAGATGGAAAATGTGGGCATTTCACTGTGGAACAAAGGAAACAGTTGAAGGGCCTTTTACTTTCCTGTTTACAGCCGGCTGTGAGATTCAATTCTCAGCTTGGATTTAAGAGATAATGATTCTGCACACACACACATACACATTAGCACACACACACATACACATTAGCACACACACACATACACATTAGCACACACACAGATACAGTAGCAGTCAAAAGTTCGGACAACTCCAATTCATTCAAGGGTATTTCTTTATTTTTACTATTTGTATGTTATATGTAGGTTAATAGTGTGTACGTCAAAACTATGAAATAACACAAGTGGTATCATGTAGTGTCACATCATTGTGTGCAGAGCTATGATTAATGTATTTTGATTTGTTTAACCCTTTTTGGTTGCTACATAAATCCATTGGTGTTATTTCTTAGTGTTAATGTGTTCACTATTAATCTACAATGTGTGGGGGGGTAAAGGAATTGAATAAGTAGGTGTGTCTAAACTTTTGACTAGTACACACAAGCATACACATCCTAGATCCCAAGAGAACTCCCTTCAAAACTGTTCTATCCCAACACTGAAAAGCACCAAAGGATTGTCACTGAATGTCTTTCCAGCCATATATTTAAAATCCATTACTCATCCACAGCAATTAATCAGTTACATAACTAATTAACTCCTGGAAGAACAACTAATGCTGAAGTGCCTTGGTTTTTACATGAAGTTTTTTTTCTTCTAAAAGAACCAGTTTGGGTTTGCCATTGATTGAATTGCTTCTGGATTAGTCTCGAAAGTAGGAACAAGGTTTCAAAACGAGGCTGCAATTTGTAGGAGGGAAAATTGGGTTTGTACCCAGCATCCACATTCTGAAATAGGGCCCTAATAAACTCCATAACAGAAGAAAGAACAGGCTTCAGTGCCCCATAGGGAGATGATCAGACCCCCTTTACCCCAGCATATATACCTGGCAGGTGCCTGGGTTTACAGGCCACACGCACAGAGAACACCTGCCTGTAGTATCCGTCTCCGTCTTTATGTGCCTCTGTCTCCCTGTGTCCGTTCATTTCTTTCTCTCTTCATACAGCCCTTTCTCTTCTCTGTCCCGTGTCTGTAAAGACAGACTTCCGTATTCAGCCTACATCGCTCCCTCTGAATGCGGGATTGACGGCAAAGATCCTGGTCCACTGGAGCTGATGGATGACTGGATAACGAGCCCATTGTGTCCTGTGATGTTGATAAATCGTTCCGAACCCCAGAATGATTGGGGGGACACTACGACGTGAGGGAGATGTTGACTCCTCACAGACAATGCTGGATGTTCAACCTCGCGGGGGGCTGTTTCTGGATGTGGTCATCCCCTGGAGACAACAGCACAACACAGCATGCCAATATCCCAGCATGCTTAAGTGAGGAATGTTGAATGTTGATGAGACCCTTTAGCCTTACGGTCACACGGACTACAGATTCACCGCCTTCAGTCCTTGTCCCCCTCTCTGGTCCTGTGGTCCTACCACAAAGCAATTCCTAGACACATGGTACAACCTTACAAAGGGGTAACACCTTGATTTTGATTCACTCCGGTTTAGACTCTATGTGTGTGTGTGTGGGTGGTTACAACAATAAGCACTCTACTGTGCGTATTGTTGTAATTTATTGTTGAGGCCCATCAACCTGTTTTTTGTTCAACTATTATTAATTTGTCGGTACCTGTCAAGCACTTGTATTGCCCTTGCTTCTTAGGACCACTGAATACTTTGTAATAATAAAAAAAAGTAAACTAATTTCCGCTTAACAAGACTACTTGGCAAGACACAGAAACACTATATACCCACATGTTATGTAACGTCTGAGCTTTGAGTGATAAAATCAAAGTGTGTTTGGGCGGTATGTGTGTGTGTGTGTGTCTAAAACAAAGGTCAGTAGTAGCTTCTCTTCCAGACGGACATTGTCCAGACCAACGCCACTGGCCGTCTGTGAGGTGCTGTGATTGATGGGACAGTGTGTATGTGTATTTCTGTGGGTTTTTGCATGTGTGTATGTGTGCATGCATGCTAGCCATCTGCTAAACCCATGGTGTGGTCGCTAACCAGAGTGGACACTGCAACGTGCAATGGTACTGTTTCAAAAGAAGTCCACAGGGACAAAAAACTAAATCATATTTCAACAACCTGCTTCCTTATCAAGTAGAAGTCTAGGGGATTCAGTGAGTCATGAAATGGACCCCCTGTAGCAGATATGTAGCAGATATGTAGCAGATATGTTTTTACAACACCCCTTCAGCCATTCTTGACCGAACAAAGGTCATGATTTGAACGGACCACAATGGGAACTAACTTGTTCTACCAGATATAGGATAGAATGAGTGGCCATGGTTGTTAAGAAAGTTCAGGCAGCACAGACGAATCCCAAACTTTTAAAAATTACAAGAGAAGTACAGTTTCTAGAAAGTCATTCTCCATTTCAGGAAATGTCTCCTGCATGACACGTGGCAATGTGCTGGCCAGAGGCCAGAGGAGAACGGGGTCCTGATTATGGCTGGAACGGGGGTTTCGTTTCTCATTCCATCCTCCCTCCATATTCATTTCCCTGCTGCAGGCCTGGTGCTCAGTGGAAGTCATAAAGGAGTCGTAAAGCCGGAGGAGAATGAGGTGACTTCTAGAGGAGGTGACAGGGGGGTGGGTTAGGGGGGGGTGCAGGCTCCTGGGCAAAAGTACCGTGTCGCCACACAGCAACCATGCACCTGATGGGGAAAACAGAAAGGGTTCACCTGGGCCAGGCAATCATTTATAGCAAGGCAGTGTTTGTTTAGCTGAGGAGAAATGAGCCTTTTGGGAAGATGGGGAGAGAGAGGGAGAAAAAGAGGGAGAGGGGAAGGAGAAAAAAGAGACTTATGAGGGGGCGAGAGGAAGGAAAAGGGAGAAGGAGAGGCAGAATTACAAGGAGGAGAGGGAGAAATAGAACGTGTAGACTGGTGTATTGAAGAGTGTTCATCCAACGCTAATTGCCGCCCCCCATGACTTTTGACCCCGCCCTACTGTATACCACATGACCGCCCATAGCACCACGCCGTGCCATCTCGGAACATGTCCCGCCCCCTGGAGCACCAGACCCCGTCCTCCTCCGTACCTCCTGACAGGGGTCAGAGTGTCAACCCTGTCTTGCTCTCTCCTAAGCAGGCCTCTACTACAGAAACTCTCACCGTCTCTTGTCCACACACACACACACACACACACACAGTACCCCCAGCCACACGGGCAATGACCAATTAAAGCCTCGAGAGCCTTCAGCTCAACACTCCTAAGTGGTGGAGTTTGACACTTAACAAGCTCCAGCTCGACTAAACTCCTAAACTCCACAGAACGAAAACACTGACAAACATGTCCAACAACACCAGAACACTGACAAACATGTCCAACAACACCAGAACCCTGACAAACATGTCCAACAACACCAGAACCCTGACAAACATGTCCGACAACACCAGAACCCTGACAAACATGTCCAACAACACCAGAACCCTGACAAACATGTCCAACAACACCAGAACCCTGACAAACATGTCCGACAACACCAGAACCCTGACAAACATGTCCGACAACACCAGAACCCTGACAAATTAGACCAACAACCCCAGAACACTTTTTTTGCTAACGCTGAAGAATAGTGTTAGTTTGACATGTAAAACATTTCTGAGCAGTGCTGTAATAGTTTGTTTTTTACTTTATGTTGATCAGGTGTGACATTAAGTGTATGTTTATACAGGTAGTCAGATTCCAATTTCTCCCACTCACTAATTCAGCTTTTTTACCATTCAGATAATATCTTTCATAGAAATCTGATATATTAGGCAAAATGCAATTAGTGTGAAGAATTATAATTGGGCCACCTGTCCTGTATCTGCCATGCTGTCTCCTGTTGAATAATGAAACGTATAACCACACAGAGACACTGCAAGCACACTGATCCCAATCCAAAGGCCTTTTAAACCTTTTGAGGCCTGCACTTTAGAATACCCTTGTCAGAACTAACAATGATGGATAGTGGAAAAGAGGCAATTCTCCTTGTGCATTGGCCTGCAGGGAATGTGCTTACTCATAACTCAGGCCATTGCTGAAAGGTGGGAACGACATCACTATGCTTTAAAGATGTGCTTCTCAACCTGTGGTGGGCGGACCACCGGTGGTCCGCAGGGGCCTTACAGGTGGTCTTCAATATAAAGAGAATTGACAGCAACACATTCATTTTGGGCCGGCAATTAGAGACGTCTGTTACGGTACCTGGACATGCTTCGTGTTTTAGTAAGTGCTCTACTGATGACCAGCGAGGGGGCAGACTGTCTTCGATGGGCCAGGGTCTTCATCTGCTATGGAGAGACAAGAGGGAGGGCGGGAGGGAGGGGAGAGACAAGAGGGAGGGGGGGGTGAGAGAGTGAGGGAGGGAGATACGGAGAGACATGATGGGGAGGGAGAGAGAAGAGAGGGAGGGAGAGAGGGAGGGAAAGACAAGAAGAAAAGACAGAGGGAGAGAGAAGATGGAGGGAGAGACAAGATGGGGGGAGAGAGAGAGAGAGAATATTGGGTTAACTCCAGCCTAGGCAATACATCACAAAGTTAGCAGGTCATTATTCATGAATGTTATTAACTATAGTCATGTTTAGAGAGGCCATATTGGAACCCACGTTTCCCGCCATAAACTAGTGTACAACTCAGTCCGAACAGTCAAATGAGGGGGCAGAGAGTGCGATTGGGAGAGTAAGGAAAGCAAGGATGAACGAGGTATGCAGTGGTCGGTTGCACAACATTTGCCTTTTGTATTCACTGTGAAGTTACTAGCAAAATCATCCTCGTACTCACAATGTTGTTAATGTAGTAGGCCACCACAGAAATGTAACTTCTGCATTTAAAAAAACATGGCATTTCATTACAGTTCAAGGTAAATAGCCTCAGGAAATGTGGTCTACCAGAACGTTGATATATAATAAGAAAGTCACACAATCAATGCCACATTAGAAATTTTATTTGCATAGTAGTATTACATAGATGATTGTAGATTAGGCTTCTGTTGCTTTTATATAAATGTATGCACTGTTACATAAGATATATGTCAACTTTGAATCACTTGGGCTGTTCTAAAAAGAATATCAAAATATTTACAAATTGTCATTCAATTAGTGAGTTTTTAGGTGTGAATTGGATGTCTTATAAAACGATTCCCTTGATATGGAAATGTTTTAGTTTTATCAAACAACCGTTTAAGGTGTTTATCGCACTGTCACAGGTGTGGGGGATGTAGGAACCAAATGCAGACATTATTAAATAATAATTGAATTTATTTACAAACAAAACAATACATACTGAACACGGTAAATTAAAGGTGCTGAAATAAGCAGCAATAAAACATGACCTAAACACAACGGCACTTTCATTTAAACATGTATAGTATCCACAATAAACTACGCCCAGTGACAGGACAAAGGAACCTATATACATACACACATCAACAAGTGACTACAGGTGGGCATAATAGGCTAAGGTGTCAAAAGTGTGCTTCAAAATAAAAGTGCTCCCCGGAATACCACCAGCTACCAGCACAGTGCTACCCTATCGTTACATGCACAGAGTGCAGTTTAATAATATAATGCCTCATATAGTGTGTTCTCCATGGTTCAATCAGATTTACCACCAAGAAATATGCCTTCGTCAGCGTTTTGGATGTTCACTCCGCACATATTCCTTCACGTCTAACCCCAAGTATGTTCTTTCTAGTTGAGGTCTGTGGGCAGGCCATTCAAGCTAACTGAACTAGGACTCATCAGGCCTAGCTTTTCTGACCCTCGATTGTTTGGTGTTGGTGACTAGATGCTCCTAGGCGCTGTTGTTTTATAAGAGTGAAACCTGGAGTAGAACCTTGAGCGCTGTGACACCTCGCCCATGAAGTGATCTGAGAGGCAGTTCCACACACAACACTGTCCAACTGAGCTGTTCTCTTCCTGTCTTGTTAGCACCATTCAGGCAATTATGTTCAACCTCTCTCATCATAAAACCCCCGACACTGTTGTGACTAAAGAGACAAAAACAGCACAAAACTCACCTACACACACATGCATACACATAAACACCAAACATTACTAGAACCCACACCTCCTCTCCTCACACTCAGAAACCACAAGATTATGATTTTGTCTGCCATAATGAGAATAAGTTGGCAGGACAATCAACAGCGATTGTAGAGTCTCAAGGACGTCTGGAAGATCTGAGGTATTTACCAGATTTTTTTAGGTTCGAGCACAGTTCCGAAAGGCGGAGAAGTGAAAAGTTATTTATGGAAATAACTTTTCGCTTAGCCCAATCAAAAAGGATAAATGCTCCTTCTATGTATAAATCTATGTTATGATCTGCCAGGACTCCCCAGTGCTCCAAGGTTAGAGTTGGCCTTTTGCCAATGCTAATGTTCAATCTAAAATTAACTGAATGCCGCAATGCCTCGCTGCTTGCTTTATATAGCAAGCCGAGGCCATGTGACTCACTGTCTGTAACGGCAATTCATTTTCATTTTTAGGTGGTGCCCCAAAAATCTATACTCGTCATTGGAGTCAGCAAATTTGTTCCTGTTTTCACCTTTGATTTCCCATCAGATAATTTCTCATGGAAAACCTAATCTACATGACTTGGACAGGCTACTGACCATGTTATAACATCGCACAACACATGACATATAACCGCATGAAGGACTACAACGCACAGCAGAGCTTACATTTAGAAATCTTTATAAAAAAAGAAATGCTTAAATCACTGAATCTTTCTTTTTTTAAAGTGAACAACTTTCTAAAAATCTAGTTTTTACTTATTTTACCATTTTTTATTGGTGGCACACATTTACAATACATTTAGGGATAGGGATAAACGACATTTAACACTACAGTAAAACTAAAGTGAAGCTTTCCACTGACCTCATACCTGCAGTTACACATACCAGCAAATGGTTGAATAGGGGCGCTGTTTAGCTGGAACATCATTATATTGATTTATTATTGTGGGCACAGAATTTATTTTCAGCCGTAGCAGTCATGTATTTACTAGCATAGACTTCCAGTCATTGCATTCATGGCAGTACTGGCACAATATTTTTCCAATAGCTAAAATAAAAGTGGTGTATAATAAGTACATCTGACCGAAGTATCCCATTAAACAGAGCGACTTACGACAAAATGTGATCCTTGTTTTGTAATGGTTTAAGCATTCCTGATAGACACCATAAGATGCACTCGGACGCTTTGTGGCTCATTTCGGGTGTAAACCAAATTGGGCATCAATGATAATAACCTTTTCTATAAAGATCACAAATTCAGAGCTTTTGCCTGGTCTCCTTTTTCGCATTTCCAACATTACTTTCTTGAGACTTCAGATTTTATTGTTACCAATTAATAACAGAGAGGAAAACTGTCAATTTCTATAACAGTAACGTTCGTATCCATTGTCACCACCTAGCCATATATTTGCAATGAAACTCAAGCTATTTGAAAGACTAAAGCAATAAAATAACGGAGTTATGTCTGTGAATTAAAAATAACTCAAGAAAATTGATGATGAGTATAAAGACGGATATGTCAGATAGCAGATAGTTTGACCCCAGTGAACAATATCTCAACAAAAACGAGACTGTATATCTGTCCGGTTACATTCTTTCCTGAAATCGACTTCTGATAAAGAGTTGATTTTTTACGAGCGTGGCGCCTGGTTAATTTGCTTTATTTCGCATTATCTATTTATATAAGATACCAACTTCTGCTTAAATAATCTATATGTATCTCTTTACTCGACAGGCCGAGTAATTCACAGTTGTCACAGTGGAAAAGCAATCAATGGAATACAC
The DNA here is from genome assembly GCA_016801125.1 of Novumbra hubbsi. Taxonomy (NCBI): domain Eukaryota; kingdom Metazoa; phylum Chordata; class Actinopteri; order Esociformes; family Umbridae; genus Novumbra; species Novumbra hubbsi. The sequence continues at coordinate 17,580 of JACXGK010000892.1, forward strand.
ATCAATGGAATGTGGAAGATTTTGCCGAATATGCTAGTTTTATTTGTATACACTTCTACGTAATTGGTTGCCAAAAACTGCACTACATGCCAAGCCATATTTTACGCATGTGTAATTTTCATAAATGCAATTACATGTAGTCGAATTAATTTTGAATTAGCCGGCATTTGCCAGCAAAATCATCAGTCGCCCTTGTGCTATAACACATGAGTAACGATAGTAAAATTATCTTGCAGCTGTCTGATATTATGAAATACATAAAAAACACTAATAATTAGCGCAATGAAAAATATCAAAAGTTAAAGCATGCATATGAAACCAAATAACTAAATGAAAAGACCCAGGTTAAAACAATTGGAATCATAGATAACATTGACCACATCTTCAATACAAGCCGGTAATTCAGCATCTGAAGAATGCACATTCTCGTCATTTAAATCATCGTACAATCCAACACATCATAGACAACCGCACAAAAAAAAATATGATGACACGGCTTCAGACCATACAGAGTTGAGAAAGTGACAGTCTCCCCAAAACGTACAGGCTATTATAAATGCCTTACATAATGTCAGAAAAAAATCAAATACAGTGCCAATCCCCAATCCGCCGTTCTCTAGTTACCTTTTTGCTGTCTGTCAGCGTGCAGAGCTTGTTTCCCCCTGTCAAAGATCCAGACCTATTTTGTCCGATAGTTCCCTGCTGTGGAGACATGGTTTCCATCAAGGCTACTACAGATGATCCACACGGAGTCTCGTTGGCCTCAGACCCGAGCGCACGTATTCCTAATCCCATTCCATTCAAAGTTATCCAGCAACAGGACCAAACGTTTAAAGTGACCCACTGTAGAGAAATCCATAATTCACGCAAACGGATTGGTAAAAAACGAAACGATTCACCCTAAATAAACCTAGACAGAAGCTTACAGATATGACTGATAGACAATCCACTCTTCTGTCTGTCAACATTCCGTCTGACTCTGAAGAGCTCGTTTCGGCTGAAACGAATGTGTAGGCAGGCATGCTTTAGGTTTGCCTCTACGATCTGGGCCGACGGAGGTCCTAGCGCCGCTGAGTTCTTTAACGGAAACTTACCACAGGGGGGTAACTGTTCTAGCTCAGGAATCATATGAAAACAGTTTGCAGACCAGGTGAAGGAATCCGCTCAGCATGCCCATGATAACATTACTTATGTGAAAGAATGTCAGAAGCATGGCACAATCGACCTCACTATGCACACCTTATGGAGTCGGTTTGTTTTCGTTTAAACCACCCGTCCATACCTACTTTTCAGTGAAAATAGTATGGAAGTGGACAAATATAACCAAAGGCCTGCAATGAGTTCACATGTACTTAAAGTTGCTGAATTATGCCTGATCTGCAAAAAAAACGAAATGGACAATTAAATTCTAATTTCAAGTCTAATTAATCTTTAGGCTTATTTTTAACGCGACTCCTTAGGCACCACTTAACAATTTTTGTCCAGTAAACAGCCCACTCCACTATAAAATGTAATGGGGTTTTTTTACCAACAAATTAGCCTTGTGACAAACGTGCTGCACCATTACACTCTGAAATTATTTTCTTCCAACGTTGTCATTTCTTTGGGAAACAGTGTTTTAGTCTGCACTGGACCTCTAAGAATTAAAAGACTACTGGAGATATGAGCCAAAAGTTTGTCCCAAACATTGGCATGTGGCTGATGATAGTGAAGGAATAACATGGCCTCAGCCCCTTTGATCGTCTCAAGTCTGCAACTGTGGCACTCAAGTGGATGACAGCTCTATGAGGAGATGGCTCCATGGTGGACAATCAATTGTTCCGTAAATCATCCGTCTGTATCCTCTAGTGAGTGGCCAACTTGCATTTGGTTTCCTAGACTACACTTTCATGTCCTTGTTTATGGGTGGAATAAGTATTTGTGAAACTTTCCGTGAACGGCGAGTCTCGATGGATGAAACAAAACATGTCGGGGTGTGTCACAAATGTGGTTTGAGCCGCCCGCGGTTGACCATGATTTGGTGTGACATAGGCAATGTGTTTCCCAGGACATACTTTTGACAGTTGTCTTATGAAAAAGAATGAAGCGGCAGACCTATGGAGCAAAGGTCTTAAGGCAACTCTTGAGACACACAGGACTGCATAGGCCTCGACATATCAGCCCAAAAGAAGCTTGAGAAGATGCTCTAAGTGTTGAGATTGACATTTGTCATGGTCTTGTCCAGTTCCATGGTTGGCACAACAAAGGTGTGAGCCTCCTTCAGTCATGATTTCACAGGAAATGGCAACAAACCGAATAAGGCATTCTCCATAGAAACCAGAGTCAACACATTTCTCCATTAATGTCATCTGACATATACATTGAAGTGAGGAAAAACACGTCCTTCTCCTACATGGGCTGGTGCTTGTTTGGAAACCATAGCTGGGGAAGGTTTCAAGTTAAACAATTAGCAATTTCACTGAAGGAAAACGATTTACATTTCTTTCACGTCTACAACTTGACATCTGCTGGCACCCCGTATCGCCTCGTCTTACTGCTTATAAGCGAGGACGACGGCCCCTATCACCAACGTTCAGTTAGAAGTTAAACCCAGAATTGGTGTCACGTTCCGCAACTGGGCCTCCTTCACCCTCACTGCCAAGAACACCCCGACAGACCAATCCTCAACCTTGTCTACGGTGAAGTGACCCATAAGCTGGATGCCGAAAGCTCCTTGGTGGATTGGTTGTGCAATCGGCCATGTCACCAGCGCCCCCATTTCCCCTGTGACAGTCCCACTCTTGTGACACCGGCCCCGGCTACACACCACACGCCAGACTCACCGGTGCCACAATTACCCCTGCAGTTATCTGCTCCCCGGGAGATATCACTCAGGTGACCGCTAAAGCCCGGACTTTCATTGGTCGCCAAAGACAGGAATGAGTCACTAAGGACCTTTAAGCTTGACACTGTTGACACCGTAACACCATTGTGTTGCCTTCGGTCAATGCGTCTCGTTCTCTTGAGGCTGAATGCTTTTGGGGCAGGTTGTCGTTTAATATTAGATTTGCTCCCAATCAACTTGCCAGGTGAAAAAAAAGAAAAAAAAGAAATGGCATGTTTTGTCGAATGCCTGTTATTTCATATAATCTGATGATAATATTTAAAACCCCTCCTCTATCCACACCCTCACAATGAAGTGGGTTGGCCTGGCTGGAAGGAGGCGATGAAAGGTTTAGGGTTGTGGTTGAGGGTTTGGGCAGAGCGCAGACATTGGGACCTGGCAGACACATAGCTTCCGCTTTGGGAATGGTAACCCCCCATTTTGGGAAGCTCCGAATCCCTGTCCTAAAAATAGGGATATTTTCCCCTTAATCATTCCTACTCTGAATCTCCAGTGACAAACAGCAAAAATGAAAGGACATTTTAACATCCCTCTGTAAATGTCTCTAAGTCTTTCGTGTTGCTTTAGGTTTCAATAAACTTTAAATGGTGGAGAGAAGCCTGTGCAAGAGTTATTTATAAGAGATTCAGGGAACATAGATTTTGAGAACGTATAATTGAAGGAAATATATAACGCAAATGAAGTGAACATAGAGGTAAGAGAGATGATGAAAAATACAAATAAAAAAAGACGATTAAGTGATTATGGACTTGTGAGTCAGTTTGTTAAAAACAATACTCTGGGAGAAATGTTCTGTAGGTCTACACCAAAGCAGACAGACAAAACAGGCAGACACAGAGAGACAGACATCCAGAGGGACACAAGCACACAATTTGAGCAAAAGTAATAGATGCAGACAGGCAGGCAGTCAGAGAGGGTCAGACAGTTATAGACAGACAGACAGGCAGTCAGAGAGGGTCAGACAGTTATAGACGCAGACAGACAGGCAGTCAGAGAGGGTCAGACAGTTATAGACACAGACAGACAGGCAGTCAGAGAGGGTCAGACAGTTATAGACACAGACAGACAGGCAGTCAGAGAGGGTCAGACAGTCATAGACACAGCCAGAGGGACAGGCAGTCAGAGAAGGTCAGACAGTCATAGACACAGACAGAGGGACAGGCAGTCAGAGAGCTTAGCCGGTCT
>JACXGK010000892.1:21748-43427 GCA_016801125.1 Novumbra hubbsi
GGGGGGGGGGGGGGGGGGGGGGGGGGGGGGGGGGGGGGTCCTTGGCGCTGCTATCAGTGCCAGGGACCTCTTATCGTTTTCTCAGGGGTTATGGGTCAAGCCCTGCATTCCAGCAAGGTTCAGGATGGTTAGATACTAGCCCACAGGACAGACTGCAGAGGTTTAGTGAAGTAGTCATTATTGGTAAACATACACAAGGGCTGGATTATTAGAGTTATTCAACGTCCACAGATGTGATTTGGCGATCTGAAATCCCATGGGGACATGAATGGCATTTATCCAAAGCTACACTCCGTGTGAAGCCCATGATTGGTTGGTTTGTTGAATCAGCTCATGCCCATGTTCTTGTATCTATTTGAACGTCACATGGCCACAGGTCGTAGCCACTCATATTACACTGCCTAGGATGCCCACAGACTCGAAAACTAACGGGACATGACAGGAACGGAACATAATTTCGTTCAGTGGAGAGGGAGTGGTTCTAAGGAGGTGTAATTTGATGGGATTCTGTTCCGTTGCGGGTTAGCTAACCAGGGAGAGAAGGGTGAAGGCGTGGCTAGATGCTATTTAAAGGCTTGGTTCGTGTGTATGCGAGTGCATAGCCAGCCTTTCCTGTACTATGCAGGGACCAAAATAAACCTAGTCTCGGGATTACAGTGTTGAAGTTTATCCAGTCTCCCATCCAACAACCAGCCGTCTCCGGTGTAATCACACGCAGTGTGTAAAAAGAAGGCTGAAAATAAGCATGTGGGTTGTGGCGTTAAATCCACAAGATTACCAAGAGTGATTCAGAAACATGATGTCCATGACTGTTTCGGGCAGGTTGAAGTGAAAGTGACAGGCTTATGTGAGTAATGCTTTTCAGTAGAACCAGGAAGGGATGAACAAGAGGTCAGACAGGCCGAACTTCCAGGCACTGTGTGTGTGTGTGTGTGTGTGTGTGTGTGTGTGGTTGTTGGTCCATGCATTCCTGTCTGTGTGCATGGGAGCATTCAGATGTGTATGTGCATGTGTTTGAGCACATTTCTCCGCTAATTGGGAGTGCAGTCTTTAATGAGGTTCCTGTGGTATTATAAGTGCTCTTGCTCCGAGCTTCATCCTCATCAACTTACGGGATATGGTTCAAAACGTTATCTCCGGTTTCCTTGAAAATGTAATCATGGTTTTCACAATAAGTGTGGTCGCACGCTGCGTTGGTGACACACGAAACAGTCAGAACGCGGTGATTCACCCACAAACGAAAAGGAAGACGCTTTTTACCAAAACTGCTCTTAAATCTCCTATCCCAAGTAGCAGGCCCTGTAATCATTGTGTCCGTCAGTGGCGTTAAAGTTCAATGCCGGGGCTCCCGAGAGGCGTGGCGGGGTGAAACATCATCATAAACCAGGGTCTCTCCTTCAAAAGGTTCTAGTTCCGCCCTACGTCCTGGTTGAGGTATGAGGGTGACGAAAATCTGAGCGACTTCGAGGTGCGAGCGTTGTTGGTGAGACAAGGCCTTTGAATCACAAATTGGACACGGAATTTGGTGCAGAAGGAAGGAACATTTGGGGAAATACCAACGGATGTTCTTGATGAAATTAATCTATTGTCCCAATTGTTACAGGCCGGATGGTCCCTCTCCCAATTAGTCCGAAGGATGATTTGTCAGACCACAGGACAGTTTTTAACATTTTGTTAGTCTATCTTAAATTAGCTCAGGCCCAGAGAAGGCGCCGGCGGTCCTGATCTTGTCTATATCTGCTTTCTATTTTGAATGGTAGAGTTTTAACTTGCCTTTGTGGACGCAGTGACTTACTGTGTTCACAGACAATGTTTTTCGGAAGTGTTCCGGAGTCAATGCAGTGATTTCCACTACAGAATCATCTATGGTTTTAATGCAATTGAGTGATAATCCACCAGGTTTAGATTTTGAGCATTACACAACCTTTCCAGTCTGCCTCCCTGTCCACACTGTGTGAGTGTCTGCCTTCCAGTGTGTCTGTCTTCATGTCCACACTGTGTGAGTGTCTGCCTTCCAGTGTGTCTGTCTTCATGTCCGCACTGTGTGAGTGTCTGCCTTCCAGTGTGTCTGTCTTCATGTCCGCACTGTGTGAGTGTCTGCCTTCCAGTGTGTCTGTCTTCATGTCCGCACTGTGTGAGTGTCTGCCTTCCAGTGTGTCTGTCTTCATGTCCGCACTGTGTGAGTGTCTGCCTTCCAGTGTGTCTGTCTTCATGTCCACACTGTGTGAGTGTCTGCCTTCCAGTGTGTCTGTCTTCATGTCCACACTGTGTGAGTGTCTGCCTTCCAGTGTGTCTGTCTTCATGTCCACACTGTGTGAGTGTTTGCCTTCCAGTGTGTCTGTCTTCATGTCCACACTGTGTGAGTGTCTGCCTTCCAGTGTGTCTGTCTTCCACTGCTCCAGATTCCTTTGTTGGTGGCATGAGCAGAGGATACTAGCAGAGCTAAATTCTCAGCTAAAAGTATATTACATAAGTCATGGATTATTATAGCAGTCAGGTATTATTGGTTCACCTCCACACGGTGAGCTTGATCTCTCCCTCTCAGTGCGTGTGTGTGTGTGTATAGGGGGGGCGGAATCTAACAGTGGGACACATTGTTGATGGTCATAAGAGCGACTAATAGACGGTTACATTCATTTGTGGGCTCTGTGCCAAGAACACACATGAACGCATCCATGCGCCGCAGGAACACACGGGGAGAGAGAACCTCTAAGCATCCATGTTTAATGAAATCCTTTGTTGCCATAGCATCACGACTGGTCCTGATGAGAAATGAGGGAATTGCATAACCAACCTTCACCTGCTAAAAATACCTCTAATAATAAGGGTGATTGTCTCTGTGAGGAGACGCAGGGCTTCTTTACCACCTCGCTCCGCCCCCCTGTTCTCTATCAACACAAGACTTGTTTAAAATCGCTATCTGCTCTCTGTTCTCATCCACCGATGATGAAAGTGAAAATGCAGCCTGTAGATAAAATGTCACAGTGCTAAAATCCTTATCTGATAAAAGACAGAAAGCCATGTTACTTATAGGAGACGAGACACACACAACGCACTCAACGGCAGGGCAGAGACCTGATTAAGTCACTAGCTGACCCTCCTAACCTACAGTGAATATATAAATAGACACAAGAGAAAGGGGAAACTAACCAAAAATGGGCCATTCTCCCTCTTATTCTCTCGCTCTTTCTCTCCCACCCTTTCTCTCTCTCTCTCTCTCTGGTGTGTCTTATCTCGCATCTCAGAGTTTGCATTCGACCACATCTCCCCCGTCAACAGACAGTTAGCTACATCTCGGACCACAACTGGGACGTCTGTACATTACAGACGTGCCTGTCAGCATGAGAACAGACCACAGGATCTATTGAAGAGAGCGAATCAGCCAAAATGAGATCTGAAACTCAGAGATACCACGCCACAACCCAATCTTGTGGTTATCTGTAGAATCTAGACGGCGTGTTCTTGCGTCCACAGCGCCGACACCACGGTGAAGAGCTTCGTGATAAACAGCAACCTATTTCCTGATTTCACGGCTAACAAACTGCATTGACAGACAAAAGGGGAATGAGTCAGCAGTATGTTTACAATTAATGTATTCAAAACAATAAAGGAACTGAAATCACTAATGCTTTTCTCCGTTCTCAGGCCGGCCTCTTGACTGTAACATTTTCCTTACCTCATATAATGTGCACATTTACTAAATGTTCATCCCCTTAACATTTGACACATTGATGTTATGGCTTTGGCAAGGCCCTTTCGGAACAACTCAATAACTCTGGATTCTGGAGAGTTTAAGAGAGTGTTAAACCTTCATCCCAGGTTCTGTTAGTTCAGAATGCACCCAAATCCCCAGAGGGCATCGGCATAGCAAGGTGTGACCCAGGCACAACAGGGCCTCCTAGCCACTCAACAACAAGCCAAGGGTTGAACGTGTTGCTATGAAAGTGCTCCTTAGACCTCTGGCCACCTGGAAGGCCATTGTGCCTCTGCTACTGTATTCCCAGCCAATAGGCTGTAGTGCAGAGCCATTGTGCCTCTGCTACTGTATTCCCAGCCAATAGGCTGTAGTGCAGAGCCTACTGTGGCCCAATCCCAGTCCTAATGACGTAATTGCTTCACGGATGGCTTGGAGGGGGAGGTGCATCCAAGAAATCCCAATTCAAACCAACCAATCTAATTGGCCATCTTGATGCAGCCCGGCTCACAACATTCCAACTGTGATATGGAAATAGTTGGATCAACATCGGCCATGAAGTAGTACAGCAAGAGAACTATATGGTGACGATAGAAAGGATTTATGGGAGCCAAACCGTAGCAGCAAACATCCCACAAACATACGTTTTCGTGTGTACCTAAATTCCTTGATCAGACTGGTAGAGAATCTTCCTAGACCTTGTTACGGCTTTCATGTCTCCGGCAACGGGTGTCATAAGCAACAGGTAGCCTCGTTCACTCATATTGTCTTCTGAGGACATCTGGGACCAAAACACGGCCTGTTAGCCACTGTCCCCCCCCACCCCCTGTGTCCCCCCACCCCCTGTGTCCCCCCACCGATCCTGGGCCTTTCCTCTAGGGGGGTGGGAGACGTTTAAAAAGGAACCAAGGCAAACAGCAGAGGGAGCTCCTCTCTCCCCACTCTCATCTTCCCCTTCCTCTCATCCTTCTCTCCCTCTACTTCCTCCCTCCCGTCCCTCCTCGCCCGGGCCTGTGGCTGTCAGAGCCCAACTCGTCAGGAGCTTTATTTCCCCTCCTCAGTATCCTGAGAACGCGTCTCATTGTTTGGTCTAATACCTGCACCACCATGCCTATGTCTTTTTGGACCTGTCATGTTCCAAATGACATCAGCGAAGATGTCCCCGGCCAAATGACATCAGCAAAGATGTCCCAGGCCAAATGACATCAGCAAAGATATCCCAGGCCAAATTACATCTGCAAAGATGTCCCAGGCCAAATTACATCAGCAAAGATGTCCCAGACCAAATGACATCAGCAAAGATGTCCCAGGCCAAATGACATCAGCAAAGATGTCCCAGGCCAAATGACATCCGCAAAGGTGTCCCAGACCAAATGACTTCAGCAAAGATGTCCCAGACCAAATGACTTCAGCAAAGATGTCCCAGACCAAATGACTTCAGCAAAGATGTCCCAGGCCAAATGACTTCAGCAAAGATGTCCCAGGTCAAATATTGCGGCTTTCTCCAAAGCACCCATCTGTTCTGTATTGCCACACACAGCTAGAAAGATAGAATCTACAATGATCAAGCTAGGAAAGGACCTCATCTTGGAGTTTTGTAGAACCAACCAATGTATCACATTTTGTTTAGAGTATTACCTATGACACTGAAGTTAATACTAAGGAAGAGCAGGACAAAGTAGCCATACACATCTGAATACATACACAGCCATGCAGCTTGGTATCATTGGAAGAAAGCTATAAGCTGTAATTATATACCAGGAATTTAATAAAAGCCCTTATTTCTTCATGACATTCTGACCGCATTGACCCTCTGTTTGTAGTGGGTTTGTGTCTGTCTGGGTGTGTCTGTGTGTAGTATGTGTTCTTTATGTGTGTGCAGACAACACACAGACACACACTCTGCCGTCTCACAAGCTCACGTGAAGGCACCTGACATTCTAGAACAACACTCCCAACTAGCAGTGGATTGGCAGCTTGGATGAAGATGTCTGGTGTTACAAGAACAGCACATTATATCAGACTCACAGGTTGACACAAGGAACTTACATGTTATATAGTGTATATCACAGCTCCTGAATATTCATAATAACCAACTTGATGTTCTGGATTATGAAGTCTCTGTGAAGTTTATTTTTATGAAGTTTGTCCTATGAATCTACAAAGCAAGAACAAGACAGACAAAGACAAAAAGAAACCTAAACATAAACATGCAAATCCTAGTAAGGCAGAATTTATCAGACGTCATCCAAAACCAACACACGTCCGAGCCCACACAGACAAGACCTTTTCCCTGCCTGTTGAATTCTACCACGTTAAAAAGCATACACGCGTGCGCCCAGGGGTTAGCGCATTAGCAAAGTTGAGAAAACGGACATTATAGAAGGTATTTTTTGGGGGGACTCACATTAACCTGGTAGAACTCCACACAGCTTCCAGATCGGTCCCTCCTGGGGTCCACAGCCTCGCTGTCTCCTAGAAACAGCTCCATGTCACACTGTTCCGGTCCCCGTGGCAGCCAAGCAGAGATGTCTGCCTGGATTTCAGTGTGCGCACACACAATTCAGCTGAGATTCAGCAAGCTTCAGATTCAGTTCCCTCGCATGATTTCTCCTCATTTCCCCATCTCCCCTTTTTACGTTTTCTCCTCAGCACCGGTCCGCTCTGTCCCTCACGGTTCGTCTCTCAGGCAGGCTCCAGCCACACGTTCTCACCGGGACAGGGTTCTGAGCATGTGCCGTCTCGTATCTGGGCAACCGCCGGAGGACAGGGACAGCTGTAGCGGAGATCCGGAGAGCCCTGCGACTCTGACAACTGCTCGGCTCTTCGGCTGGCCTGGCTGTTCTCTGCAGTTGCCCCCCCCATCCACCACGGGTGGGTTTAGTCAGGCAGTGTGCTCCCCCCGTCCTAGTTAGCTCTGTCTGGTCCTGTTGGCTCAACATTCTGTCAGGTGATTTGCTCACAGACACAGCCGGGGGGAGGGGATAGGAGATCAGGGAGGAGCCCAGGGGGCGGGTTGGTGCCGCCCTACACGCAGATTAAATTGGGGGGGAGGGGGGGGGGCAGGGAGCAAATCATCACAAACCCTGATGCCCCCTGAAGTCTCTTCTTACCAACCCCCCTCCCCCAATTCACTGCCCGGCCACCCTGTCCAATCAGGACTTTGTAGTTGTGGGGTGATGGGTGTGCTTGTATGTGTGTGGGGGGGGGGGGGGGGGGGTGCTGTCAAACTTTACACATCCCTTCTATGTCCACATATTCCATACATGACTCTTCTCTACGTCTGGGGGATTGGTCAAGGCTGGACAGCTCTTCGTCCACTGTTCTCCCCTATCCATGTATTCTTTCCGCCTGGTCATGAAACTGCCCTGTCATCTGAACCTAATGCAAATACGATTGTTTCGACATTTCACTTGTCGAAACGGATCATCTACAATTCATAGTTGCATGCAAACCACAAGACACAGAATTCAAATCTGTGATTTCATAATTATTTCACAGCAACTTTCAATGGTCAGAAACAGCTATAACAGCTTTTTTCTCTCAGAAACCTTGCTAGCTAGCTAGCGGTCTCCCAGGGTTATGTACTAAAGCTTACCTTGAGAGTGGGAACACAATTTGGCATGGAAGCAATTCTCTCTTCAGACGGTAGACTTTTCAACACCAGAGACAGTTTGTCAACCTGGCAATGAAACAATTTGGTGACCAATGGGAACATTGTGGAGTCCAGCCGCTCCATTTAACAAGGACGACCACATAGGGTTATAATGCCAGGACTCAGACACAAGTGGCACTCTGTTCACCATTATCTGGACTGGTGACTCAACTTAGACTCAACCATTGGTGACTTGGATTCACCTTTTTAACCGTTGGTGACGCAGAACGAAACTCACAAAATCACTTTCAAAACTACAGGCTGAAATAACACAAGGGCTCTGGAGTGCACCTTTAAGCCTCTTTGTGGTGTCCAGACTAAACACTGCAGTCAGACAGTCCTGAGCCCCGACCAGATAGACAGGTCACCATAACAAAGAATGTTGACTCAGTGTCACAGCAGGCTGCTCAAAGTCCTTGTAGAGAGTCCTTGATGTCACGCACTCATTTCAAGGACCAATCACAGCGAAATGATCAGGGTTCACATGGAAAAATGGTTAATTGACTTCTCCCAAGAAGCACTTAACACCATCTCCCAGCGTGCACCTACGCATGATTGTCTGTTTGGCAGGATACGCGCGCAACCGTTCGTGTCTGTTTGTGTGTCCGTGTATACGCATGTGTACTGCTACTCGCGTTGTGTAGACAGTCTGTTGGCACGGAAACAGGGCAACAAAAGACACCCCTGTGTCTATTAAACTGTGTGTAAGCACAAAGGATTATGGAATGACATCACTGGCTGCCTTCCTCCAACACAATGTCAGTCTGACAGTTATGGTCACTGGGGACTCTGGTGAGGAAACCTATACCCCCTGGCGAATGCAGACACGAACTCTCTGTACCCTCTGCCTTATCACCCTCTCCCTCCTCACTCTGTTCCTCCTCCCTCACTCTCTCCCTCCCCATCCTCACCCTCTCTCTCTGGGCATCCTCATCCTCTCTCCCTCCATCAGTGCCCTCTTTGTCGTTCTCTCGCCTAACCTGTCTCTCTTTACAGTCTTTGCGCTGCACCTGTTTGGGCATGACTTCGCAAAGCCTGAGAACATGTTTCTGTGAAATATACAGTGGAGAGGAACCCTAACCCTAACCCTAACCCCCACTTAGAGAGTCTCAATCATAGGAACAGCAAAGTAATTCTGGAGAAACAAAAAACTTGAAACCCACCTGGGTAGGACAGAAGTTGAGAAATGTGTGTCATGGTTCCAAATTCGTAGGCTTTCAGTCTTCTAAGGTATTGGCTGGGGAGAATTGTGGCATGTGAGATATGTTTACACAAAAATGCTCTGTCAAACAATAAGAATATTCGAAAGCAGACGTATATTGTTAGGGTGTTGTCACGTACAAACATACTCATTTGTACATTACTATCTAATTATACAGTAATGAAGCCAAGGAAAGCATTGAACACAGTGAACATTCGAAAAAGTTTGCAAAGACCACCTGAGTGTTTTATATTCACCGTATATAGCATTTCTCAATACAAAGTCTAACGTTTTAATTTTACAAAATATTTTTGGCTTTCATGATGCACGTTATGATGAATGTTACCCATAACTAATTCCTACAAGATGTTACAAATTGGATCAAAATTATAAACCAGCCACTCGTGCTAGGAATATACTTTTCTGAGAGAGATATTGCAAAACAACAGGTCTCTCTTGGAAAAGAATATTCCCAAGCGAAAGGTCTTGGGAACGTGTCTGCGTGGCAGCTAAATTCTGGGTATATTAACTACCACGGGAATTAGCAAAACCTTATGAAAACATGCACATGTTTATGGTCCCCAATTTCAATAGTTTTACGAACACAATGTGGGTGTATTATTTCAGGATTACACTCTTACAACCAACGCTAACAGGCAAATATATTTATTTGATGACGATGTGACTTCCCAAAAAATTAGGCATACCCTTACACACGCTTGATTGCATACACACACACACACACACACAAACACAAATATAATACAACCCAAGCATGAATAGTTTTCCTCTAATACACATTGGCCACGGTTGGCGCTATTGCACAAAAGCTGATGAGACTTACCCTAGCCAAACAGCCTCATCATTTAGCCGCACCAGCACTGACACTTTAAACAACCACCTTTGCTTGTCTTCTTTACTAATGGGATTGTGGCCAATTGAAGCTTTGTTAATCCGTAGCAGCCAGCTGACGAGTTGCCATAACAAGGAGTTTAAAGGGAGTGGAAAGGAATACTTCCAATTTGGCATCTCTCTGTCTGGGCAAACCAGGGGCCACTGTTAACCCACCACATCACACACGGTATACATTCGGTAATGCAACCTGAGAGGATGCTCTCAATGGTGCACCTGTAAGTTGGTGAGAGTTTTTGCAAACATACCAAACGTACTCAGTCTCCTCAGGAAGTATAGGTGCTTTTGGGAAGTTAATACCACCAAGTCTGCTTGTCTGGACCAGGTTATGTCATCTTTGGTGAACACACCGAGGAACTTGAAGGCGGAGACCCTCTCCACTTGATGTTTAGTGGGCGTGAGCTGCCCTCTACCGCTACCTGTCCAGAATCTTCTCTTTAGTCTTGCAGACGTTGAAAGAGAGGTTCTTGTCCTGGCACTATGTTGCCAAGCCATTTACCTCCTCTCTGTATTTGGTTTCATCGTTGTTTGTAGATGAGATCCCAGGTAGTCGTGTCGTTGGCAAACTTAAGCATGACGATGGAGCTGGGTGTGGCCATACAGTCATGCGTGAAGACGGGGTACAGGAAAGGACTGAGTATGTAGCCTTGGGGGGCTCCAATGCTCAGGATCAGCGCAAAGGAGGTGAGGTTGCCCATTCTCACCACCTGGGGTCTGCTAGTCAGAAAGTCCAGGATCCAAATGCAAAAGGAGGTGTTAAGACCCAGGGTCCTGAGCTTGAGAGCGATCTTATCTTTCAGCCTTCAAACCTCCTCGTGTGGTTTATGGGGCTGGCACTCGCCTTCTGCCATAACAGTCTGAAGCTTTGAAGTATGAACACTCCTTTCACATTCCCTCTCCTCCTTCCCTCCCCAATATCCCCCTCACCCCACCTGCCCTCTACTCCTCGTGTCTCCCTGTTCAGCTTATTTATGTCCATCTATAGGGTCAACTCTTTACTCTCATTTGGTGTGTTCCCCCATCCCTCAGGTTTTATGGCCCCACAAAATGAAAGGAGACATGAATGTCTTGAAAGGGAACCGGCAAGTGCTTTCTGTCTTCAATGCTGGCAGCGAGTATAACATAACCTATAATCTTGACGTTCTACAGTTTATCTGCAGAGGTGAGAGGTTAGAGAGACATCTAGTTCATGTGTGACTTGCTCTCACCTGTTTAGATTATTTCCAGGTGTTACCCGTGTTATCCTTGTGTGCAGGATGTCTATTTTCCATGTGTACAGGTATGTGTGTATGCTGGGGGGGATCTTAGTGGAGGGGGTGGACCCTGGAATGTGATTGGGCGCCATTAGAGCCCATCACCCAGAAGACCCTCCTCCAGAGTTTCCCCTTATGGAGAATATTACCTGACTGTTCTGACACCAATACAAAATCTAACTACTGGATTGCTTGTTGCATGCTTAAGATGCAATGCTTAAAACGCGATGCCTAAGACGCGATGCTTAAGACGCAATGCCTAAAACGCGATGCCTAAGACGCGATGCTTAAGACGCAATGCTTAAGACGCGATGTTGGATGTATGATGCATAAGATGTGATGCTGCATATATGCTTAAGATGTTTAGGATGTGCAGAGCAGTTTATTCATTGTTGTAAAAACATTGCTGTTTGCTTGCAACTCAATGCCCTGTAACAATTAGAACAGCTATTTCTATGTGTTGAATCACATCCATGCGCCTCCCCTGATTTGAAACAGCTGTGTTTTGTTCCTGTTTTGAAGTATTTAGTAGTATTTACCCTGGTTTAACATTGAGGCCTAATGGTTACTAACGACTCACTGTTACACATGTAATTACACAGTGATAACACCATGGTTACCTGTTATCACGTCCAATCCAGTAACAGGAAAGAGGGCAGGTGACAGGCTGAGTCATGTAAAAAGATAAGAGTTAAGCTATCTTGACACAGATGACAGGACAGGACTCGTAATCGCAATGGAATGTTTATGCACTATATTATCACAGCGTCTGTGATTGGTGTTTCCGGTGTCAACGGAATGTGAATCCACTGTATTATCACTTTGATGGTGTTTAGTGTTTCCGGTCTCAACGGAATGTGTATACACAGTATTATCACTGTGACGTGTTTAGTGATTCCGGTGTAACAATACGGCAAATATTCCAAAAGGCTTTTGGTCCATTGTATGGTGCTAGACTTACAGTCTGGCTGGGCTTGAGCCAGTTAACGGTGTGACCTGTATATCTGCCTATGGTCCCTACACAAGCCTGGCTTTTACAAGGCTCATTACCAGCCCTTCACAGGCAGCCATTAGTGCAACAGCTTTATTAGTTTCAGGGGGTGGGGACCCGTGAGGGCAATATAAGGACCTTACGTTCAACCCAGGGTCAACACAGAATGAACATTAGGAAGAAGAAGAGGACCAGTGTTGGTGTTAGTGCAAGTCAGTGAAAGTTTATACGCAGTCACCGTAAAGGCGTCGCATATGTGCATTCCAACCGTATATCCAAGCTCTCTCACAGCCTATATTCCTGCAATCCTATTGGTCAGTCGGAAAACAATGGGGCTGTCTATTACCTCTGACGGCTCTCCTGACCTCCCCTTGGCTGGTTGTCATCGGCAATGCTCCAGGTGAACATTCCTGAGTTTTGATTGGGTGGGGAGGAAGCTGCGGGAGGGAGTTAGAGGTGCAGCCATCCAGTAAGTTATGCCGTCAGTCAGTTGAATTTGCTGTAGATCTGCGGGTTCAGAAATGTTGCGGTAGCTATGAGCAAGTGGTCTTGAATCATTGACTGTCTACATTGTCTGCAGAAAAGATTTAGCACGATAGTCTATGAAAAAGTTACAACAAGGTAAAGCTTGTGATCTACAATACTGAACTAAACAATAACATTACTCAATCTCCCAATAGATTGTGGCCTAACAGCACATTAAACCCACAGAACACCAAAACCCAAGGTTGCGGTCAGTATGTTTTGCAATCCCTGCTTCAGTGACCAGGCAGGCAGGAGTACTTATCCACCCACCAACATGACCCTGTTCACGTAGCGACGATCGCAGGAGGCAGCGTGATTCTGAGGCTGTTGCAGAAATACCAAACATGCCTTAACACCCCCTATCCAATGTCCGAAAAGTGAATGGTGAATGTTATTCTTAGAGAGGGGTGGTTTTAGTGAAGGCTTGGCTGACTGTTTGGAGATATCTATCTCGGTCTCCATCTCGGCTGATCTTTACACTTCTCCCTCACTGAAGGGCAGGCAAACATTGCGGTCTCCATGTCTCTGAGGAATCCGTGTGTGCACATGTTGGCGGCACTTCCACTCTCACCTATTTCACCAGACATGAGCTCAGGCCGAGTCACATATTTTATTTCTTAAAATCTTTTTTTTCTTTTCAGGGTTCCTGTTGACAGAACAATGGGGACAAAAGAAACATTGGGAAGGGGGGGAAAAAATATACACGTATATTAAAAAATGTAAAGCTGTTCTTTTATTCAACCATACTTTAACCAGGCAAATGAACTCTGGAAAACAACGGGAGAAAATATTTAAGAAAAGACAATGCAAGAAAGTGGGTTTTACCTACCTTTTGAAAAGTCATATATTGTGTTTTTGGCACAGAAACAAAGCAGTCGTGACGATTGGGTTGTTTCTTACAAGAATCCCAGCAACCCTGCAAAGCTGTTAGCGAGGTGATTGTTAGAATCTGGTTAGGTTATCTGCTTCTACATCCAACACTAGCCGTAACAGAGAGGTAGAATTAGACAACTCTCTCCAGCCTTATCCCATTATCTGTCTGCTGATAGAAATCAGTGTGTTCCTAGGTCTCTCCATCCTTTCATCTTATTTTGTTTATGACATGTACACAATTTCCTCTGTAAAACTTTATTTTGAGAGTCTCAGAAGTGTTTCTGTTGATGCTTTAAAGCTTATCTTCTGAACATCTGTAACCTAATACCTAACTATCTACTAACCCTTACCTTTAATATAACCCTAACCTTAACCATTACCGTAAACATTATTCTAAACCTAATCCAAACCTTAGCAAGCTGTTGCTTATCAACAGAATTGAATGTGTGTTGATTGTATTATTGACTAGAACCTCTACAAATGAGGAAAGTGGTATTCAAAATGAAGTGTAACTGTTTCCCTCCAACAGTGTTTGTATAAAGTCATCACACAGCCATGCTTAACTGTGCTGAAAGCTGACAGACCAGTGGCTGGGAAACACAGCCATGCTTAACTGTGCTGCAAGCTGACTGACCAGTGGCTGGGAAGCACAGCCATGCTTAACTGTGCTGCAAGCTGACAGACCAGTGGCTGGGAAGCACAGCCATGCTTAACTGTGCTGCAAGCTGACAGACCAGTGGCTGGGAAGCACAGCATGGAAATCCAAATTTGCCAAGCATTGCCCAGGGTCAGGAGCAGCGTTGTCAGCCTTGACTGGCCGGGTTCCATAAAACTCCCTCATGTGAGTGGGTCTCCACACGTGGCGATACTTCCTGGCAATGTGACACAGCCGTAAAATGGGATTGGATATGTTGAAAATGAGGAAATGAGAAAAATGGGGTGAACCAAATATATTTAAAAATACATTCAAAATGAATTTCATTCAACCATACAAGTGACCTCAGGAAACATAGAGACTATAAGCCCAAGAGTCTGATCTGGCAAGTTGCCAAGAACTCACAGACCCTGGTAGTCGACTCCATGTTTCTACACCGAATTCCGTCATGCCGCAGAAGGAATTGTCCCGTTTGTGTGGGAGGCTCTCATGCTTCAGTGACAACGGTAACTTGGCTAGCGCAAAGCACTAATGAGGGCCATTAATCTGCAGTTCAGATATCGGAAAAAAACTCTATTTAATAACACACTAACAGTTGGGCAGCCTCTTATGATCGGGAAGTGAAGAGGATTTGGCTAAGCCAGAGTAATTCGTTTTTTAAAACAGCTCCAAATTATTCAGTATCTTTAGTCTGCTGGTAGAAAAAGGTCTTGAGTTTTGCATGTGTTGGGTGTTGCAGTATACAGTTGGTTACAAGACCAAACAGTAGTCAGGTCAAGAACCTGGTGAGGACCGCGATTAACTGAATTTCAGTGTTGAAATGCTGCTGTTCATTCAGCGTCTTGATGTGCGTGAAGGAGACATATGGCTTTTCGTCACAACATCTAACGACAACAAAACACAATGGGGTCACAGAACTCTTGTTCCACCTCACCGTTGCTTATACATGGAAGATAATTGGATCCCGACTGACCTGAAATGGCTAAAGGGAAGTCACATTTGGTCATTGCACAAAGGAAGCTTGCTTGTGTTTGTGTATGCGTGCATGCGTGCCTGCATATATGTGTGTGTTTATGTGTGTGTTGTTTTTGTATGTGTGTGTGTGTGGGGGGGGGGGTTGGTGTTTGTGGTGTGTGTGTGTGTGTGTGTGTGTGGAGAGGGCACATAGGCCTAGCCAGGCATGATGTTGATGATAATCACTCAGGTCTGCTAGAAGGGCCAGCCCTGTGCACAGCACCCCTTCTCTGTCAACTTCAATCCTCCCGTCATCTGCTCCTTTCCAGCACACGTGTCCTCTCTTTCTGCATCTCTGGCTCAGAGACACGACACCGCCAGCCTTTCCCTGCTACACAGCAGCACTCTCTCCGACTGGCTGAGGGAAACTTGGAAAATGTACTTCTGTTTACAGCTTGAAATTGTCTGTACTCAAAATCTTGACACTTGTTTGTATCATTCGTGTAGCAGTAAGTTTGTCACTTAGGAGAATTTGGGTTGTTTAAAAAAAGAGTTTACAGGCTTGTCTACATAGCGTCAAGGATGAGTAATAGTTTACCGCCACAAATTACTCTCTTTCACTAGCTGACGTATTAGACCCTGTTATGGACAAGTAATGGTTTATTGCCAAGAATTACACTCTTTTACTGATGAATCTTGTGATGAATTATGTGACACCCCATAGTTACTAAATTTAAATTATAAAATGTTCCTACAACTGATGTCTGCCAACATGAGCAGTGCATATGCAAGTCAGGCTGGAATCTGATCACAAAAACCACACCAGCAGAACTGCAAGATGCAAACCACCAATAAGCCTTGAGAACAGAACAGCCAGGATACAAGAGTTGATTAACTAGTAACAGAGGCTATGATGCCTATGATTCAAAACATACCACCATTATCTGCAAAACAGGGTGGAGGTAGTGTTATGGCTTAGGCAATGCATGGCTGCCACTGGAACCGGCTCACTTGTCTTCATTGATAATGTAACGGCTGCAGCAGGAGGGATTCTGAAGGCAATAGGAACAAAAAGTGAAGGACATTGACTTGCCTGAGCCAATCAACTGATCAAATTCCATTTTACCCAGTTGTTCACATGCTGAAGACACGACTAAGGCAAACAGGCCTTACGACAAGCAGAAACTGAAGATGCGACAAATGTATCGCCATGCATCAAAAACATGCAACAACGTACTGACCTTGACTATGGTATATAATGTTAACCCATCAAAATACTTTTGGTACCCAGAAATGAGTACCATATAATTTTTTTCTCCCAGAAATACAAAAAAAATAAAAATCTCTCATTGTCCAAAAACGTGATGAGACCAGGAAATCCCTGAAGACGATGCCTCCCACTTTTGGGCAATGCTGGCCAATCGGCATCATCTGTGAGGGTTTCCAGCCATCTGTCAATAAGCGACACATTCAAGACCGTTCTCCACATTCTGTGTATTGCAATTTATTACAAATTGTGTTCTCTGGTTTCCATGCACCCACATGACCATCAGGAAGAACATAAAATAACATAGTTTCCACACCTGCTCATCTCTCGCTGGTCTCACAGCTACAAGGACTGTTGATATCACTGCACATACGAGAACACACACACACACAAACACAAACACACAGGGACACACAAGTCCAGTAGTTCATTAACAGGAGTTCCCCTGACGCCCTGAGAGAGCAAATCAGGCTGGATTTCTTTTCCCAATCCCCCTATAGTAGCCAAACCTCAAACACAGGCAATCATAACTGCTCGTCCAAAGTCTGGATTTCATTTTCAGAAATTAATGACAAACCTCACTGGCAACAGTCATAAAATGCGGCATGTTAGGCAATACCCATCAGGCCTCTGGACTGCTTGCAGCCAACCCACCACTGAGTTTTTGTGGTTTAACGCAAATCTAAAACACCTGTAGTGCATGCTGGGAGATTATTTCCACTACATTAAACATGTAGCAAGCTGGTTTCTTTAGGTCACTCTAAAGATGGATGTCCCTGGATATGCCGTTAGAGGAAGTGTAGTAGAAGCAATGGTATTCACTGGTGAAACAGTCATCTTCTATGACCTGGCTGAATCCAGGCCCTTCCCCTTTACCCCAGCACAGACGAGCCCAGATGAGATGGGAAAGCCCTGGAAAGCAGGGGGGTAGTGAGGCCTGGAGAGACGTGAGTATCGTGGTGAAATAGAGCAGATCTAATTCACCCAGTTGAAGGGGAGGCAGGATGGAGGGAAGGGGGTGGAGGGAAGGTGGATGGAGGGAAGGGGATGGAGGAAAGAGGGATGGAGGGATGGGAGAGAAATTGAAGTGGGTGTAGGATGGAGGGAAGGGGGGTAGGATGGAGAAGGGAGTTAAGGATGGAGGGAAGGGAGTTAAGGATGGTGGGATGGGGTGGAGGATGGAGGGAAGGGGATGGGGGATGGATGAAAGAAGGTGGAGGATGAAGGGAAGGGGGTTTAGGATGGATGAAAGGAGGTGGAGAATGGAGGGAAGGAGGGATGTATGGAAGGGGGTGGAGGTTGGAGGGATGGAGGGAAGGGAGACATTCAGGAGTGTAAGTCAGCCCTATATTATTATATTGTGGCTGATGATGATGTTTCAAGACAGAGTCTGCTTTCATGGTGATGTATAACTTCTCTTCCTTTCGACCCCTGTCTCTGTACTCCCTTCACCTCCTCTGTCCTCTGCTAACCTTACACTCTCCTCATAAATCAGGCCAGTGGTCTCTGTAGCAAGCCCCGCCGAAAGATGGTCCGACACTTTAACTGGTGATTTTGATTTATTTGAAAACCCAAAACAAACATAAGAGCTGGTTACAAAACACAAAACATATGTTAGCTACCACCTTATGCAGTTTAGCGCAATTAACATAGTCTACCGTTAACATGCATTAACTAACCATTAAGAAGAGTTATTATTATTAAAAGTTAAAATAATAATTAAAGATATTAACAATTTGATGTCAGTACATCATTAAAACAAATGCTAACCTTGTGCCTCTTCGGGGGGTGCTAATATGTAAACTATTTCGCTCTATGAGCTTTCCTTTTCTCCGTTTTTCCTATACTATCGGAACTCCAAAGTCCCCTTCAAAATAAAAGCCCCTCTAAACAAACACAAAAAAAGCAATATAAAATTACAAAATGAAAACTACGTAATAAATGTACAAACCCTTTTCTAAGACAAAAACATGAATTAGGTTCTTTAAAGTCTCTGAAATATGATATAATATAATAATTAAGCCAGGTTCCCTTCCATGATTTCATCATGGGGTACAACAACTGCACTAATTTCAATAATTGGCGAGGGGGAACAAACACAATCTTACCTGTGGGTTTAAACAAAAACACCTTTTTTGTTACGTAACATGCAAACAATTAGATATTATCGTTGCACAGGGTACATTGTTGAGACAAACACATGCCTGAACATTAAAGGTCCTACAGTCTGAGCCAAATATCAGAGCAATGAGACGTGACAACGCAACAAAGTCTGACTAACAACACCATACTTCAAACATGGTCTAGGCCAGAGTCCAATACAGAAGGAAGCTGCGTGGTGCCAACATTACGCCTAGATTAACACTATTTTTCATGGCTTTCGCCGGATCCAGAATCCCTGCGTTTAATCCCCCATGGAAACCATTGGCAGAGTCCCCTCTGTCTTTAAGACGGCCAGAGTCACTCCACCCGCAAGGAACCAACTCTTGACTCCTCAGACGACAAAAGCGTCAGAGCCGTACTGCTACCGTCTTCCCTTTCTGAAAACACCCCAACCTACTGAATCCGACCTCCATCTCTCACCCACGTCCTTTCCAACGAAGTGTATTCTTCTTTTTCTACCCTTCCGACAGCCAGATGGCCACACTCATCTCTTCCTAAACCCATGCCAGTCTCCATATTACCAGTGGAAGTAGTTTCTGTACAATACGGAGGGTCAGTAGGTAGTGCCACGGCATGATCACCAGTGTAGTGTTCATGTTTGCGTGTGCCAACACGTGTACTTTTGATCCAATTCGGAGAAGGACCAACAGAGCCCAGAGCCTCAATCCAATACCAATTGAATTTCCCCCTGTATCCGTATCACATACAGAAAAGGGCCGTAAAGAGACAGCATATCCTCCGGTAACCTTTCCATGCGGTTACATAAACCTTCATTTCAAAACCTCTCACATAGCTAACTTAAGTGGGCAATGCAATCAGCTGTATATCCTCCCATTACCCAGACAACAGGGGTCTCCGGAGAGACATGCAGTGGATGAGCCGGGTCGTTTCCCTTCCTTAACTAAATGAATTCTAAATGCCTCGGCTCTCATGCAGAATCTCGCCCTCGGCTAAGAGCTAGAGGGGCTTAGCGTAAGTTCCTCCACCCGTCTCTTCATTTCCCATCGATATCCCATCAGGGATGCTGGCTGCTGCTGAGTAAAGCGACCACCAGGCAAGTGTGAATGTAATGAAGCGCAACGTTTACCAAAAGTGCCCTATTAAGTCATGTAGGGCTTTCTGTAGAAACGTCCACATTTGTCCGTGCTACAGTGGAATAACCAAAGCGGCACCAGTTGATGTTCAAAGGTGAGCAAGGTTCATCGTGTCCCAAACCGAAATTCTAAGATTAGGCAATTAAAAAAAAAGGTAGTAAGAAGCTAGAGGATTACATCACATGTCACATGGCCTGACATAGTTTTGACCTGCATACTGGAAAAACAGAAGGATAGCTGCATACACTGATACAAGGCTTTTATCGATTCGTTTCTGCCATTATATAACGTTGTTGTGTGGGCCTTTGGACGGCAAACAAGGCCAATTCTTGGACAACAGATGTTGCCCAAAAGCACTATGGGAAGACAGTAGAGTGCATTTTAATTGGAATCCAGAGATGCTGTTTAAAGCAAATTTAAACGCTGTGTGAGGTCATAGTGGATAGAACCCTGGCTACAGAATGTGCCACAGAGCACTATAAAGAATGTGAGGAGCCTGTTCTTACATGGTAGTGTTTCTCGTTCTTACGTACATCACTTCTGACCACTCAACCGTTCTTCAAACACATCTTTAGAAACACCCACCAGGGAGTGATTTGTGTGTAGAATCAACATAGATCCAACACAACTTTGCTTACACACACACACACACACACGTACCTGTGTGTATGTGCACGTACACACACACTGAGTCAAGGTATGGTGTGCTGTTCGTCAGGTATGTCCTCATTCTAGTCTGGTACTTGGTGAACCACAAACAATTATAAACAGCAAACCAAAAAATTCGGGAAAACAGGAAAAGAAAAACAGCTGGATGTGATTGGTCTGAAGCTGGTATCAAATGTTCAACTATTTGGGCAATATTTCCCAGGTTTTAATGCCAAACATTTGCATTGTACACACTTGTTAAAGCTTTGTAGAAATGGGAGGTCTAAAAGGCAACAGAGTCAAACAAACAAATCACTCAAACAATCCACAAATGTGAACGCAAAGCTATTATCACATTACTGCATGTTCAACACAATGTCCTAACAGTTCAACAACTGAAGCCAATGTGCTGATTATAGATTCTTAAACCCTTGTGTATGAAATGGACTGGTGATATTCAGTGGATGCTATGTCCACTGATCTCCCTCTTTCAATTTCAATAAGATGTCAAAGCCTTTATTGGTATTAAGTTACTGTAAACTACATACCAAGGGATTGAATACAACCTGTGTACACAACAACAGCAATCAACACGGCTTTTAAGAACGGGAAATGTCTGTCATTAAGAATGAACCACTAGCATTCGGGTCTGGCTATCTTTTGCTTTATTCAGAGTTTGTTTACCGAGAATGGCTTGTTCTATTTACGAACTCCTCTGAGCCACGTTCAAGCTGATTGAAGAGGACAACGTTGTATGTTGGTTGAATCAGATACATGGAAACTGTGTGTTTGTGTGTGAGTGTGTGTGTCTGGCCAGCCCGGAAAAAAGTTCCCACAGCAAACTGTCACCCCGGCCTCCTCTGACCTCCACGATGCATCACCTCCTCCCCGCCCTCCAGTTCTGTTACTATTGGTCTCTCCTCTCTGTCCGTCACATCTGGACTTCACCTCTTATCATAGACATAACGTCTGGTTGTCCCTGTCTCAGCGTGTGTCTTACAGTCATCTACAGACAATGTGTCCATGATTGTGAATTTGTCTGTGTTTCAGGTTCACAGCTTATCCCGGTGTTGAACCTGAAACAGACCTCCGTGTGTAAGGAGGCGGGTTATGGCACCCTTTAGGAGACAAGACACACACTCCGTAGCAGGGCTAAGGGGGCTTCATATGTCAGGTCTTCGTTAATTCTGTTTCATTGGCTTTACGTACTCTTATTAGTGCCAATGCTTCTCTGAAGAGCCATGATAATAATATAATAGTCATATATAGCTGCAGAACTGGTGAAGTCAATATCCACAGAGACCGATAAAACATGGAAGTGGTAAAGTGTGACATCTGATGAAAGGTGAAATACTCCCAAGGATTCACTTTTCTGGTTAACGACTGAAGTGGGCCACTCTGAGGTCATTGTTTTGGATGAGGTCCGGGTTCAGGACTTGGTTCCAGACCAGCACTAGTCTCCCTGCTAATGATCGTCTGACTAGGCACTTGCACTGCGGCCCGGAAACCATCAGCTCTAGTCCACTAAACAGACCCAAACACGAAGCCTGAGAGAGAACTATAATTTAATTTGCAGCAAGACATCAATGTCATTTTCTGCGCACCCACTTAAAGTCTACAATCCTGTTGAAGTTTCTGCACCATCAGTTCACCTCAACATCACCTAAACAAGCCCTTATCTAACTTGTTATTTTACTCACCAATGGCGCTCACATGGACTGCACGTGTACAGAATGTACATTATGTCACATTTAGAGCAAACGTTAACCATTAAACACCCAGCAGGGCGTTTCA